>JABUQX010119229.1:32500-38976 GCA_015478945.1 Trachelipus rathkii | reverse complement strand
CAAATGACTTAATATAAAATAATTTAGTTACCGGCACTTTTATAAATGTATGCTTTATTTAGAATAATAATCATGATATTAAAATTGTTTGAATATGCAAACAATATTTGTTTATTTTTTTCCTTTACTAATAAAGAACTAATTATTCGAACTTTTTTATTGATAAGTTTTAATAAAATAATTTAGTTACCCATTATATGAAAGTATGAATTTGAAATTATTTTAAAACAAATTCTTTGAATATGCAAATAATATTTAAGTTATTTTTCTTTATTGATAAGGATTTAATTATTCGAACTTCATCAAATAATTAAAAATAAAATAATTTAGTTACCCTTTATTTTAAAAAAGTACGAATAATTTGAAATTACTATAAAGAAACTTAAATTGTTTGAATATGCAAATAATTTTTTTTATTATTATTATTAATAACGATTTAATTATTCAAATTTTTTTTATCGAATAACTTCAAATAAAATAAATTAGTTACCCTTTATATTATGAAAGTATTTTTAATTTGTAATTACTTTAAGAAAACTTATGTTGTTTGAATATGTAAATAATATTTAAGTTATTTTTTTTTTATTGATAAGGATTTAATTATTCAAACTTCTTCTTCAAATAAGATAAAATAAAATAATTTAGTTATCCATTTCTTACGAAAGTATCAATAATTTATAATTATTTTGCAAAATCTAGCGTTGTTTGAAAATTGAAATAATATTTAATTTACTTTTCTTTATTGATAAGAATTTAATTATTCGAACTTCTTTATTGAATAATTTAAAATAAAATAATGTTTTCATTTTATGAAAGTACCATCAATTTGAAATTCAATGAAACAAATTCTTTGAATATGCAAATAATTAAATTTTTCTTTTTTTATATATAAAATTAAATATTCGAACTTTATCAAATAAATGAAAATAAAATAATTTAGTTACCCTTTTTATATATATACCAATAATTTGGAATTACTATAATGAAACTTAAATTGTTTGAATATGCTATAACACTTGTTTTTTTTTATCCGTAAAAGTTTAATTATTCTAACTTCATCGAATAAAAAAGTCTAAGTACACTTTATTTTAAGAAGGTACCAATAATTTTGAGTTTCCCATAATTATGTTGTTTGAAATATACAAATAATATTTATTATTTTTCTTTATCGATAAGGATTTAATTATTCCAACTTCTTTATCGAATAACTTAAGCACCAGATTCTGCTGGGTCTTGTAGAAATCGGATGGAGTGGATCTCTAGCTTATCTTCCTGGCATGTAGTCTAACTAACTTAATGGCCAACCCAGTGACTTTTTGATTTTTTTTGATTTGTTTTTTAAGAATAAAAATGATGTTGATATTTGCACTTTTTTTTTTACTTCTAAAACTTCATTAGCCGTTAAACTTTTAAATTGTAAACAAACTTTGCAATCTATCCCCTAATTATCAATAATATTATTACTGGTTATAAATGTTTCATTCTATATCTTAATTCACATTGGAAAATCAGACGCAGCGAAAGTAGCTGGTGAAAAAAAAATGTTTTGAGAGAATATATCCGAAGATAACAAATACCGCGCGCCCACCCCTTCCTGCTGCGCCCGCCGCCCCACGACCCGCGGTACGAATTTGAAAAAAAAAAAATCAAAATCAAAACATGATTTTTTTTTCTTAAAAAAAAAATCAAAAAAAATTCAAAAAAACTGGTTTGCATTAAGTTAGTTAGACTACATGCCAGGAAGATAAGCTAGAGATCCACTCCATCCGATTTCTACAAGACCCAGCAGAATCTGGTGCTTAAGTTATTCGATAAAGAAGTTGGAATAATTAAATCCTTATCGATAAAGAAAAATAATAAATATTATTTGTATATTTCAAACAACATAATTATGGGAAACTCAAAATTATTGGTACCTTCTTAAAATAAAGTGTACTTAGACTTTTTTATTCGATGAAGTTAGAATAATTAAACTTTTACGGATAAAAAAAAACAAGTGTTATAGCATATTCAAACAATTTAAGTTTCATTATAGTAATTCCAAATTATTGGTATATATATAAAAAGGGTAACTAAATTATTTTATTTTCATTTATTTGATAAAGTTCGAATATTTAATTTTATATATAAAAAAAGAAAAATTTAATTATTTGCATATTCAAAGAATTTGTTTCATTGAATTTCAAATTGATGGTACTTTCATAAAATGAACACCTTATTTTATTTTAAATTATTCAATAAAGAAGTTCGAATAATTAAATTCTTATCCATAAAGAAAATTAAATTAAATATTATTTCAATTTTCAAACAACGCTAGATTTTGCAAAATAATTATAAATTATTGATACTTTCGTAAGAAATGGATAACTAAATTATTTTATTTTATCTTATTTGAGGAAGAGGTTCGAATAATTAAATCCTTGTCAATAAAAAAAAAATAGCTTAAATATTATTTACATATTCAAACAACTTAGGTTTTATTAAAGTAATTACAAATTCAAAATACTTTCATAATATAAAGGGTAACTAATTTATTTTATTTGAACTTATTCAATAAAAAAAATTCGAATAATTAAATCGTTATTAATAATAATAATAAAAAAAATTATTTGCATGTTCAAACAATTTAAGATTCGTTACGGTAATTTCAAATTATTGGTAATTTTTTAAAATAAAGGGTAACTAAATTATTTTATTTTATGTTATTTGATGAAGTAGGAATAATTAAATAATTATCAATAAAGAAAAATAACTTAAATATTATTTGCATATTCAAAGAATTTGTTTTAAAATAATTTCAAATTCATACTTTCATATAATGGGTAACTAAATTATTTTATTTGAACTTATCAATAAAAAAGTTCGAATAATTAGTTCTTTATTAGTAAAGGAAAAAAATAAACAAATATTGTTTGCATATTCAAACAATTTAAATTTCACTACGGTAATTCCAAATTATTGGTACTTTCATAAAATTGTCGGTAACTAAATTATTTTATATTAAGTCATTTGAAGAAGTTTGAATAATTAAATCCTTATTGATAAAGAAAAATAACAAATATTATTTGAATATTTAAATTATTTAAATTTTATTAAAGAAATTTTAAATTAATACTTTCCTAATATAAAGGGTAACTAAATTATTTTAATTCAAGTTATTCAATGAAGTTCGAATAATCAAATCCTAATCAATATAAAAAAGCTTAAATATTATTTGTTTATTCAAACAACATAAAACTTATTAAGATAACACATTATTGGTAATTATTTTATTTTAAGTTATTCGACAAAATTCGAATAGTTAATTCCTCATCGTTAAAAATAAATATTAGTAAATTTAAAATTTTTTAGTTTCTAATGAAACAAATTGTTTGAATTTACAAATAATATTTATTCTTCTTCAATTCGAACTTCTTTGAAGAACTTAAAATTAAAGTAATTCCAAATTAATTATACTTTTATAAAATAAAGGGTAACTAAATTAATTTTAATTTCAAGATATTCAATCAACTTCAATGCAAATTAATTCAAATTTAATTAAATCGGACACTTTAACCCCAAAATTTATTGCTATTGAAATTGAATTCAAAACTATGAATTTTTTTTTTTACTACTAATATTATATAGAAAAATTCCTCCTGAACATCATGGTGTAATTATTTCTTTAAAATTCTAAATGGTTTTTTAGATATTGAAATTTATTTAAAGAGGTGTCGAACTAAAAAGTTTCAACTCCAGTCAAAATTACAATTTCAGGTTTAGGCTGAAAAAAAAAAAATGTTTTATTTATAATTATAGAAAATCTATTTTTTTTTTCATATTCCCAACCTTCCACCCATTCTTCGGATTTTACTCAGTCAAATAAATGGAGTTGAAGCCGGAGTCACAGTCGGAGACGGGGTCGGAGCCGGAGCCGGAGCCAGAGCCAGAGCCAGAGCCAGAGCCAGAGCCAGAGCCAGAGCCAGAGCCAGAGGCCAGAGCCAGGCGTATTAAATTTTTTTCATGATATAATTTTTTGGCATGAAAAATTTATTTTCAGGAAAAACGTACTAACAATGTTCAAATAGTGCGAATCCCTTAGTCGGATCCGCGAACCGATCGGAGAAGAGTAGGAGTCGAAGTCGGAAGCCGGTGTCAGTGTCGGGCGGAGCCGGACCGGAGCCGACCGATGGTATGAAATTTTTCGAAAAATATTTATTTTTAGGTGAAAAAATTTATTCTCAGAAGACTTTCTGAACAATTATCAAAATAGTGCAGAAACCTGTCGGAGTCAGAAGTCGAGCCGAAGCCGAATCCTAGGTAGGATTTTTTTTCAGAAAATATATTTTTAGCGGTGATGAAAATTATTGTCAGAAGCGTGCCAGGTACAATTTTCAAACAGTGCAGAACCTAGTCGGATCGGATCCGAGTCGAAGTGGGAACCGGGATCAGAGCGGAGACAAAGTATGAAATTTTTCGAAAAATATTTTTTTACGTGAAAATTTTATTGAAGACGTGTTGAACAATTATCAAATAGTGCAGAAACCATTAGTCGGATCCGGAGCCGAAGCCGAAGTCGAGGTCGGAGCCTGAGCCGGCATCCTGGATGAAATTTTTTTCATGAAAATAATATTTTTAGGTGAAAATTTATTGTCCGAAGCGTGGCTGAACAAATTTGAATAATGCAGAATCCTTAGTGGGATCTGGATCCGGAGTCGAAGCCGGAGCCGGATACACATGAACCGGACGGAGCCGGAGCCGGAGCCGAGCCGAGGGATGAATTTTTTTCAAAAAATAAATTTTTGGTGAAAAATTTATTGCAGAGACTGCTGAACAAATTATAAATAGTGCAGGAAACCTTAGTTGGATCGAGCCCGAGACGAAGCGGATGTCAGAGCCGGCGGAGCCGGAGCCGGATCCTGTATGAATTTTATTCGGGAAATAATTTTTTTAGCTGAAAATTTATTGTCAGAAGACGTGCTGAAAACAATTTTTCAAATAGTCAGAATCCTTGGTCAGCCCAGAATCCGTGATCGTGGCGGAGCCAGAGCTGAGAGCTGGAGTTTGACATTTTTTCGAAAAATATTTTTGATTAAAAATTAATTGCCAGAAGACGTGCTGAACAATTTTCAAATTGTGTGCAGAAATCTTTAGTCGATCCGAAGCCGGATCGGAGTAGAGCGAGTTGAAGTCGGAACCGGATGTCGGAGCCAGTCCGGAGCCGGTGTCGGGTGCCGTGTCGGAACCAGAGTCAGAGTATGAAATTTTTTGAAAAATAATTTTATTGCTTGGAACAACTATTGGTAAAGACGTTATCTGAAACAATTATCAAAAAGTGCAGAAACGCTTAGTCGGATCCAGGCAGAAGTTCAGAGCCGGATCGTGAAGCCGGATCCGGACCTGGTAGGAATTTTTTTTCAGACAATATTTTTTTTAGGTGAAAATTTTATTCATAGAAGACGTGCTGAACAATATTTCAAATTAGTGCAGAATCTTAGTCGGATGGGTGTCGGAGTGAGCCGGACCGGAGCTGAGCTGAGCCGGAAGCGGAGGCCGGATTATGAATATTTAAAAAAAATAATTATTGGAGTAAAAAAATATATTGCAAGAAGACTACTGAACAATTATCAAAAAGTGCAGAAACCTTAGTCGGATCCGAAGCCGAAACCGATGTCAGAGCAGGAGCCGGATCCGGATTCTGGGTATGGATTTTTTTTCGGGAAATATTTTTTAGGTGAAAAATTTATGCTAGAAAACGTACTGAACAATTTCAAATAGTTGCAGAACCCTTAGTCGGAGTCAGAGCGGAGTCGAAGTCGGAGCAGGTAACCGGAGCCGGAGCCAGAGCCAGAGCCAGAGTATGAAATTTTTTCGAAAAATATTTTTTCTAGGGGAAAAATTTATTGCCAGAAAACGTGCTGAACAATTATCAAATGGTGCAGAAGCCTTAATCGTATCCGGAGCCGAAGCCGAAGCCGAAGCCGAAGCCGAAGCCGAAGTCAGAGCCGGAGCCGGAGCCGGAGCCGAGCCGGCCGGATCCTAGTAATGAAATTTTTATCAAAATTACTTTTTAGGTGAAAATTATTGGTCAAAAGATGGGCTGAACAATTTTTAAATAGTGCCAGAATCCTTAGTTGGATCCGGATCAGAGCGGATCCGGAGCGGATCCGATTCGGAGTTAAGAGAGCGGAGCCGGAGTATGAATTTTTTTTGAATAAATAATATTGTTTGGGTGAAAATTTATTGCCAGAAGACCTACTGAACAATTATCAAATAGGCCAAACCTTTAGTCGCGATTCCGATGCGAAGCCAATCAGAGCCGAGCCGAGCTGGAACGGATCCTGGTTTGAATTTTTTTGCAATTATTATTTAGGTGAAAAATTTATTGTCAGAAGACGTCTGAACAATTTTCAAATAGGGCAGAATCCTTAAGTCGTATCAGGAGCGAAGCGGTCGGCAGCCGGTCCGGTCCGGAAGCCGTGGGTCGGATAATGGAT
>JABUQX010119229.1:15000-20000 GCA_015478945.1 Trachelipus rathkii | reverse complement strand
AAACACACCTACACCACACCCTAAAACCTGTTAATTTCCTAAACAAAGGTCAATTATAATATAATATATACGCCAACTACTACCAAAAGCAAAAATCTTGTAGCTAAAGTCATGCTAACACAATACAATGCTTTAATAAGTTATTCGTGATACTTGGTAGCACAACATGCGGTTTACTTTAATAACTAACTAAAAACCCGCCATTTGCTACGTCAGAATATACTACATGATGCCCAAACAATCCATATGTCTATCCAATCCTTTCTTTAATGTTGCAAGTGAGTCACACAACAACCTCCTGCGGGAAACCATCAAAAAATTTTAAACACACTATTACAGAATGAATCAAGGTTGCACGTCTTCCTACATTTCTTATTGTGTTCCCTAGAAAAACTGTCCGTGGTAAATATTTTTTTAGACTTGTATCATGTTCCCTATGAGAAATCGCCTTTCTAAAGAAAACATTCCTAACTCCTTCAGCCTCTTCTCATAGCTCTTACCCTCAAAGCAAGAAATCATAATTGTTGCACTATGTTACACTCTCTCCAGCATACCTAGGTCTTTTCTTAAATAAGGGGCCCCAAACCTGTGCGGCAATACTCTAATACTGACCTATAATAGCTATTATACAGCTACTTATAACTTTGTTAGTTTTGTAAAACATCTTATTAGCTTTATTCCTTGCTTCCAAACACTGTTAGCTACTTTCAGATTGCTGCTTATACTCATATCTAAATCTTTTTTTTGGTTCACAGGCTCAAGACAATCTCCATTCATATCGTAGTTAAATCTTTTATTTGAGTTACTTAAATGAAGAACCTTACACTTTTTACTATTAAAATTTACTATAGAAAAAGGCCACCTATTATTTATATTTTAAAAACTTAAAGAAATATAAATGTTTATTTTGGAGGAAGAGATAAACAAATTTTTAGATAACCATTTATTCAATTACGCATAATAAAAATATATTTCCAATTCATACTTAATAAAATGAACAAAGCTCTTTTTATCATAAAGGAAAACTTTACTTTTAAACAGAAAAAAGTTACATCCACACTATGACTAGAAAAGTACTAGTAACTTAATCATAAACTTGAGTATCATATTCGTAATCAGCAACAAACATGTTTTTTCACCAAAATCACCTAAAAGATAATAATTCTCACACAATAAGATTTATATTTTATACAATAATAATTCTCTAACTGATCATTCGCTCTTGCCTATCAAGAAAGATCCCGAATAGGCGTGATGCGGCTTCTTTTATAATAGTTACCATCTTCGAGAATATTCTCCATCTTAAAGAAAGGACTCAAGAAAATTATCGAACGGAAGTTTCAACAGCATTAACATTTTGTTACTTTGCTCTTTTTTTACACATTATAAGGACTGAACAGTATTGGCACATTTTGACCAATACCAATACCAATACCTGTGCTAAATGCCAATACCCTTTGGGAGCCAATACCAATACCCGGAAAAATGGCCAATACTGGCCAATACCAATACCAATACCAATACTTTGGCACATCCCTAATATATATATATATATATATATATATATATATATATATATATATAATATTATAAAAATATATTATATATATATATATATATATATATATATATATATATATATATATATATATATATATATATATATATATATATATAACAACAGCCACTTAAACTAAGAAATCTTCACCAACTACAAATATGTTTCCTCATTTCTATTAATAAAATATATACTCTTAATTTGCTTTTATTAACTATTATTTTTATTATTAAAAATTATAATTAAGAGACTTAAGCCATCAAAAATTTTTGATAACTTAAATAATTTAGGGAAGGGGTCTACGGCCTTATATATATATATATATATATATATATATATATATATATAATATATATATATATTATATATATATATATATATATAATATATATATATATATACATTTAAATATATATATATATATATATATATATATATATAAACTACTACATTACTTAGTTACATGAACTTACATCTAATGTCATCTACTCATTGAATGAATTAGTTCTTAAAAATAGAATAGCATCTGCCAGGTCCTCCTTCATTTTTTCCTCTTTGGTCTGATTTTATATATGCGAAAAAGAGCAGAAAAAAGCACAGTCCACGCTAACTTGCGTTGGAGGTAGAGCAGTAACAGCAATTTCAGCTTCTTGTACAATGTCTTGATACTCTTCGAAGTTACATCAATTTTTTCAACTTCTTTCAGTGCAGCAAAGAAATTTTATTTAAAGTTATGGAATATTGTGTACAAGGATTAGGAAAGACCTTGACCTTTTTCTTGAACCAATCAACGCTTTCGAGTTTCGACTAAGCACTTTAATATCTAGAAGCTTTCATACTCATCTTCTGAGCTTTCTGAAGAATGACTTGATGAAGGTTGTAACGGAATTAGTTGTAGTTCATCACTTACAATATGTTAGATGTATCTTTTCTTCTTGAAACTTCCTGCAAACCCCTTTAATACAAATAGCTTACATTGCAAAGTGCAGGGTTTAGCTTTTTGTTGTTCTTTCTTCAGTTAATCTTTACCCTGTAGATTGGCATCAATATAAACAAACAGCTAGTGATAATATCATTGTCAATGAGAGAAAATTTCTCTTCGTACCATGGAGTCTTTATTCCTTCCGGCATCTTAAATATAGATGGTATAAGTTGAAGGTGAATTATTTTAGGGAATAAATCCAAATTGAAACATTTAAGGTGTGCTGGTTAAAAAAAATCTGCAAAATTGCATTTTTTGATGTAGAAGTGAAAGTCAATAAAACTTGCATGAAAAAGTTGATGAAGTCATATCACAAGAGTCACAATTTATAACTTTGTCAGATTTTAAAATTTTCCGACTCCAACTTTACTATCTTGAAAGTTACCGACTCCGACTCCGACCAAAATCCTCCGACTCCGACCTCTTGAAAATTACCGACTCCGACTCCGACTCCGACTCCGACTCCGACTCCGACTCCACCCTTTTCAAAATTACCGACTCCGACTCCGACTCCGACTCCACCCTCTTCAAAACTACCGACTCCCCGACTCCGCGACTCCGACTCCGACTCCGACTCCGCAACCCTGGTTAGAACGATGGAGAATGGAAGAGAGTAGAGGGTTCCCTACCTATTATATGCGGATGATTTGGTTTTGTGTGGTGAATCTTAAGAGAGTTTGAGAGGATTGGTAGAGGGATTTGGCAAGGGGTGTATGAAAGGAGATGTTTGAAAGCAAACGATAGATAAGAGTAAGGTTATGGTTGTGAGTGAGGACAGTCCTCGGTGTCAAGTTGTTAGATGGTGAGCAGCTGGAAAAAGTTTCCTGAGTTTAAATATTTAGGATATATGTTCGATGAAAAGGAAACAGATGATGCAGAGTCTAACAGGAAAGCTGTAAATTGCAGGAAGGTGGCTGGTGCAATTAGATCCTTGGTGGATATAAAGGGACTAAGTCTTGAGTGCGCTAGGGTCTTACATGAGGGTATGTTGTTACCTGTGTTAATGTATAGTAGTGAGACTATGGTCTGGAATAAGAGGTATAGATACTAAAGTACAATGTGTTTTCAGGATGGACAATCTTAGGGCGTGTTAGTGTGAAAGAATTGATAAAATGACATGAATGACGGCATTAGAGAATTGTGTTGTGTGAAGAAAGGGGTCAATGAGAAAATAAATGAAAGAACGTTGAGGTCATGTGGAAAGGATGGATGATAGTCGGTTGGTTTTAAACGGATGTAAGTTGGTAAGTATGCTGCGATTTCATTTCGGCTTTGGAGACTGAAAGAAAGTGGATTGGAGTCAGTAATGGAATGCTTGGAGGAGAGAAATGTGAGTGGCATAGGCGAGAAGAAAGGTGCAAAACAGGAAGTGAATGGCGGCGTTTTGTGAGGGATATGATTGTGGCCCACCTGGACCAAGGTAGGAAACCCCAAATTAACGAGATGTCATAGTGAGGGTCCGTCCCTGTCCCGTCAAGTTCTAGGGTGGATTTTCAGACTGCGACGAGTTCTCACTAAAAGGTTTAAGGCTTGGCTTTCATTATCGGCTTCAACTACTTTCTCTTTCCTATGTTGCGTTACGCACCTCACCCCTAAGTCTTGGAGAGAGAGAGAGAGTGAAAAATATATATATATATATATCATATATATATATATATATATATATATAATATATATATATATATATATATATATATATATATATATATATATATATATATATTATATATATATATATATATATAGTATATATATATATATAGATATATATATATTTATAGAGTATATCAATA
This sequence comes from Trachelipus rathkii, assembly GCA_015478945.1. Taxonomy (NCBI): domain Eukaryota; kingdom Metazoa; phylum Arthropoda; class Malacostraca; order Isopoda; family Trachelipodidae; genus Trachelipus; species Trachelipus rathkii. The sequence continues at coordinate 15,667 of JABUQX010119229.1, read as the reverse complement.
TATTATGCTCTAAAAAAAAAAAAAAACCAAAATTTTTCACACCTTACCTTTCCTTGATACCCTCCTCTTCTTGGAACAACAAGCGCCTACCCTACTCGTTTACGTTATCGTAAACCTACTTTCAACTTCTTCGTTGCATGGCATTGTACTCCACCACATTTCTCAACATATTAAAATCTCGGTGTTCTATCCTCTACTCTTTCCTAAGGCTCTACACATCTGTTCTCCACTCTTTCTTCATAATGAAATTAAAATCATTTTCAGTACGTTCAAGAAACTATCTTATCCAACCTACATTATCAAAGGTTCACTTAAAAAAAGCAAAAAATAATTTCTACAACCCAACCACCGTGACCAACACACAATCACTCACCTATTTATACCCATTTCTCACCTACCACATAAACAAATTCTTCAGAACTTTAACCTTCATCATTAAGACTTAACTTCCTCTTAACACCTCTTCTCTCCAAAAGGAAGTCTTCAAACCTCCAATCTCAACTTACAAAATAATATCCTCACAATGCATATTACAAAATCCCTGCCATCAATGCCCCTTCCATTATATAGGTGGAAACAAATAATTTTATTCAGAAGACTCGGTCAACATAAATACGATCTAACATCCGACTCTCAAAAATTCTGCTCTCACCTCACATAGATCTAG
>JABUQX010119229.1:0-2500 GCA_015478945.1 Trachelipus rathkii | reverse complement strand
ATCTTATTATGTCTTTACCTTATTAGGACATTATTTATATAATTTCCGGTTCATAGATACAAATACATGGTATAGTGTGACTATATCTCAGTAGATGATTAAAATCTAAAAAGCCTATCTTTAGATATTAAGTTATATAAATAAAATATCTATCGAAGACCGCATTCGCATTTGCTATTTTATATGGTAGATGATATAAGTATATAGGTTCAATTAAGGTACTATTATCGTAATATTAACTCACATTGTTTCTTGGTTTCTATATATCTCACTACCTTTATTACCTCTATATTCACCCAAAATATATTTGCTAGAGTGGTGGAGCACTATCTAGTATTTTTCATATACATCATCATAGACTCAATATCTAATTGCTCAGTCTTATTAATAATGATAAGCACTGTTCTCAGTATTTATCTGTATAATATATATGTAATAATTTTTTGTGTATAGATAATAATTTATTATTAGTGGCAATGATCCACAACATTTGAAGGAGAGAACTTTATCATGAATGCAACAAAAGAATGAAAGATGGTGGTTTCCATCTTAGAAGTTGGGACTCTAATATATGTATTACAATATAAAGTATAACTGTTATTATGTAAAGAGAGTAGGTTAGAATTATATGAGTTGCAATATCATTCATAGGAATATCAGAAGATAAGGTTCTTTAGATAATTATATTTGTTTATAATGTCACCTTCGTATATTATCATGCTAGAATTTAATGTATGAGTTACATGTAGCAAACTATTATCTCGTAATTAATGCTAGATATACGCTCATATAAATACCTAAATAAATAAGTATTGTATCTTTATTCAGCTGTGTCCAAGTAGTTTTTGAATCCTTTATAAAATATCTTTATATACTTTAACCTTGTTATAAATTTAAGTGGTCGGTTATTAATTATGAGGTGAAAATTATGGCAATTAGGTCTATTATCATAATTGTGGTGATGAAAATGATACCTCACTGCCTATGAGTTTTACTCGTTTCCTGAGTCTTCTCTCGAATGTTCGATTTAAATAAATATTACATATTTATATGAAATTAGTAATAAAGTGATTGTGACTTTCTCACCTTTCCTCCCTCAAACTCTTTATTTACGTTAATTTGTTTTGATGCTTCAACATTCATTGTTATTGAGGTTGACTCAGTTTTATATAGACTCAGAATAGGTCGACCATGGGGTACTATAGTTTTAAATATTTTCAAAGCCCAAGGTGGCCCCTCACTCAAATTCTTAGAGGCTTTTTGCACCTCTTATTAGGAGTTGTTGTGATCGTGTTCATATATATTTTCTAATAGTGTCATATTAATAAGTCATAATATATATTACAGAATTCCTTAATAATTTATTCTCATATAGTTCAAAAGATAAATAGGTAGTGTATGAATGAAGCTTCAATATGATTACTCTTTATATTTTCTGGCAGCTCCTATGTTTGTGAAATGTGAATAGTGTGCAAAATAAAATTATAATAATAATATATTTTTTGTAATAATATAAATTAGTGGGCTACAAAGGAATAATTTATCAATATCTCAAAAATACAATAGTTGTGAAGTGCCAAGAGTTACAAATAGTATTTACCATTTCTTATGTACTTACTAATATCATACTGCTATGTAATATAAACCCCAGTCCAGATCTGAATTACTCAAGAGGTGTTTACAATAAATACCTCTTACTTATATATATATTCATAATATTAAAATATATCTCATTAACTTAGCTTTAATGAAGGTCCTTCTTTGGTCTATACTAGTAATCTAAATTACTTACAATATGTTATACTATACCTATTAGTGATAATAACTTTATATATAATAGTTGTTCTGAGGCTCAATACTACGGAAAGACTTTTACTAAATGTCATACATTCCTGTGGTAGCTTCTCTCATTCTTTATTACACATTTATAATAATTACTCAATAGTGTGCATAGGCTTTATATAAAGGAAGCTCAAAAAATATTTTCAAATTCATTGGCAGGAGTAAGGGGCTGACTGAAGATTGTGATCAGAAAGCCCTACTATGGTTTGAATAGATATAATATGCATAATTACAGAACTATGTTATATTGTTCATAAGGATGATTAATTATTTCTATTACCAATAATATATCTCCAAATATAATGTGATTTGAATATCTACTGCATTGAGTTATAACAACTTAATTTTATTATCAATAAGACATGATTTAAAGGGGCTCAGTTACCGATTCCAATGAGGAGAAATGCCTAAAGAACTATTTATTATTAATGATGATGTGATAAATCCAATTCTTTTTGGCAAGGATCATCATCTCACTAGATTAATCATAAGAGATTTCCTTACTAGATGGTTCAAATCATACTTGGGGTGTTTTACAATATACTAACCACTATCTCAATTTCATCATGATACGTTATACATGGCTTATGGTATAATTTGTTAACTAAAGGCTAGAGCAGTGCTCGTACCAAGATTAATAGTTTTTTTATTCAGTATA
>JABUQX010119227.1:12500-29567 GCA_015478945.1 Trachelipus rathkii | reverse complement strand
GCGACGCAGAGAAAGGAAAGACACTTTATGTGGAAGGGGTCCACGGCGTAAACTTACACCTCTTCGATAACTGAAAAAGGTTACGAAGACACAAATACCGAACGACACTAAAGAAATGTAAACAAATATATCGACGAAATGAATAAAAAAAATTGTTATAAAAATAACTTATTTGAAAAATAAAATAATGAGTAACATAGATAACAACTTTTTTTTTTTTTTGATCGAGGGTCATTTCTCATTTCTCGATACTCACAATAGCTCTGGCTCTACCGAGTGGAAAAAAAAAAAATCAAACCAGTTTTTGTTCTGGAACATACATATTTCAAACGGATATACAACAAGATTTGCATAAAGTAACATTCAATATTCCTCGTAAAGCTGCACTAAATAACAAAATACTAAACAAAAGTAAATCCTTGCATTTGGCATAAACCATTTAAGCTACAAAATCAAACTATATTAGTTTGGAAGGACACTGTCTGTAGAAACAAGAAATAGGAGTTACTACTAAAGTGGGAAAATTCGGATAAGATATGGTTTTATCTAAACATTTTTAGAAGGTGTTATGGTCGGTAAAGTAGGAAAATGACGGCGGCGAATGGAGTCCAGCTGGGAGAACATCAATGAAGAAAATATGGTGGCGTCGAACAGAGTTTGCTGGGGTGATTGACCTTTCGACACAAAAATTTGGCAAATGGGAGAGGAGTATCCGTAACATATAGTGACTATGATGAGTGATTTACTAGTGTGTGCCAATACGAGGACGTTGCAGATATCACCTCGTTGTAATGTTTAGCGCTCTCTACTATATAGGGCGGTCGCGGTAGGGAAAGGAACACTCCCGATGATGCGGTTATGACAATAGATTTTCTAGTTCGAGCTTTCCCTCTGATCATTTTTTCGTCCAGCGGTCTTTGCCAATGTTACATGGATCGAAAAAGCCCTGCGTTCTTAGAGAGACAGCGATTAGTAATCGTTTTGATGGGAAGTAGTTAGTCCGTATGGTCGGCACTAGTAATGCTATTCAGTAAGGTACCTGAACACTCTTAATAGAGCGAGGTTGGCCATTTTGTCCTCTTCTTCTTGTCTCATTTAGCTGATTCATGCCAAGTATAATCCTATTCGTGAGTTTATGTACAGCTAGTTTATGAGTGCTGAGGTTTTTTTCTTCTCGCCAACATTAATATATATTAATTGATTTGTGCCTATCCTAAGACGGACACAATGAGTGAAGTCCTCTTTTATAGGTTATTGTTCGACACGCAATTAGTCTGAGCTAGTGCGCATTCAACATGAACTACATCAATTTTTTTAAAAAGACATTGAGATATTAAGTGCATTCATAAATATGACTTTCATGATTTGAAACTACTTTTATGAATCTGAATATAACTGACTCATAAAGATGAATCCTTGCGATAGGAATTAGAATTCGAGAAAGCGCAAATCATTTATAGCCATCTAATTCTGCTTGATGAAAATATGAAGCATATGGGTGGAAAGGGTATGGGAAAGAGTTAACCGATCAGAGAAAAGACAGCCCTAGATTAGCGCCCACCACTGTTTCCCGGTTTATAGATGAGCATATACAGTTAAATAGTGGAAAAATAAACTATCATCATGAAATTGAGTTTGAAGATGACGATTGATGCCTTTAACAAGGGCAGCAGAATGGCTGTTTGAATATTGAAGACAGAGAGAGTGTCAGAAGGCGCAGCAGACATCGTTGGGAGTCGGAGGTAACTCATGGTGTGGGGAATCCTTGATCGTATGTAGAAAGGCAGCACCTTTTGTATAAAGAGAGTGTTAAGGAAGATTAAAAGGACGTTTAGATGCAACCGTATTCCGCTCAAATGGCCAGCTAATTATGATTCTGAACGGGGACACTCTGCAGAATCCTAGTGCTTGTCAGGCGAGACGGTATTTGCGTGTGCGGTTTAAAGAAGATAGGACTTGTACACTATTTCTCTTCGAAGAGAGGCCGGCCATCACATTGAGGTCATTCAACTTCTCAAGCAAGTTAAACCCAGTGGAGCTACAACTAATTTCTCGATACGAGTCCAGTGGAAATACGGTCGCCTCTGTTGGTATTGGGATCCCAACAGATTGCAGAAGGCCGAGTATTTAGGTGAGCTCTGAACCATTATACACACAACATAGAGTTCAAGCTTCGATCAACTAGGGCGAGTATATAGACGTAAAATGTGCGTTCCATGCGCACCCAAAAGAAATTTTGAGCGAAGATGACGTAAAAGTCAAGCGCGCGATTGACTCAAGTTGTTTCAGTGTTGATATTGGGGCATATGTTAAGTGCATCTTGATATGAGTCCTAGAAATTTGACGTGAAGTAACAGGAATGAGCGAACCATATAAAGTTAGGGTTCGCTGGAAGAAGGTGGCAAGTTCTGCGATTCCCTTTTTTCTTTAAAAAGCACTGCTGAGGTGTTGGTGGGAGAAAAATGGAAGCCAGGAGCTTAGCCCATTGTGAGTATGTTTCAATAAGCTAGTGGAAAGTTGCCGGTTCGAGAAAGGCAGCCTGCACGCATGGGTCACTATAGGTCATCGGACATACGAGAGAGAAAATTGACAGTCGCGAAATAGAATAGGAACAATATAGTGAAATTCGAAAAGCAGAAATAGTAGCTTACACTATAAAATCTAACGTACTCCTAGCGGGCACCGCCTCATTCATCCAGATAGAAAGTGTGCAGTGACAGAAGTGAGAAGCAACCGAACCCTGGATAGATCTGCAGATTAGTGACATATACAAAGATCAGGGTCGATAAAAAGAGCGGAGTTGTTCCGTGGAATACTCAACGAATGGACTAGTTATAAGCGGTAGAAATCCCAGTTCTACCAACGTTGTGTCGTAAGCCTTTTCAGGGGTCAAAAAAGACACCAAGAACATCCCACCATGTTGAAGGCCTTCCCGTGGAATGTCATGGTCCTAGTTTTTAACCAAAGTGTTTGTCAGACCAGTCGACGATTTTGCTGTGGAAACCCAAATTGGAAGTAGTTAGAGAAGCTTGACGGCTCTCCAGGACAGGGAGTAAGCGGCCCGAAACCAGTTTCTCCATTAATTTTCAGGAGTGACACGTCAGCGAAATTGGTCTTTTGTTGTCTTGCCAACTTCGGATCTTTTCCAGGTTTGGAATAGGAATTACAAAACTGTAGTCCAAATAAGATGAAAAAGAGATTCGATCCAGATTCTGTTTATATAAATACAGCAAAAATGCTGACGACGAAGGGATGGATATGACGGAGCATGATGTACGAAATCATGTCTGGCCCTAAGGGCACCGTCTTTGCTATTTGCCCAATGCAGTTGTTACTCTGCAAGTGTAAAAAGACGGTTGTAGCTATGATCTTCCCCTTTCGCTGTTGAAAAGTCTGACAGTGCTGTTTCAGTCCTCAGTTTTTGAAAGGCTTCAGGGTAGTGGAAAGAACTCGAATGGCTAGCATAGCTATAACCTAACGCATCCGCTACCATCGCCGGAGCGGAAATCGTATCCGTTATTTCAGGCCCATAACGGAGAACTGTGGGTGAGGAGCCATTGGAGAGACTAGATATTTACTGTGTAACTTTCCAAACTAAATGAAGGGGAGTTGTGGAATTAACAGTCGATATGTAAGTTCCAAAATATTGTTTACGCGTTTTGACGATTAATTCGCTGAGATCTCGCTGCGGCTGCTTAAAAATAATTCATGTTTGGGGTGGTATACGGGTTCTTTTGTATTGCCTGAAGAGTCTTCTTCTCTCGGTTGCTTGTGCACACTCTTGGGACACCAAGGGGGTTTGCCCGACCGCCTGCCTGAGGGAAGATTGTGGAATGCAAGCATCTGTTGCCGCGATGACAACTTTCTGGAAGAAGCAAAAGGCATCATCAACAGTCGGAAATCGTTTGATTGAAAGGAAGAGAAAGAGGCGATAGCTGTGGCCTGATAAAAAGGAGCTTACTCCGCTCAATCATAACGCCAGCTGGGGGGTTTTGCATTGCTTGGAACAAGCTCATTAATGCTTTGGGTAATGATCGCTGCCGAATAAATAATCAAGGCGGACCAGTAAAACGATCCATAAGGGAATGGGAGCAAAAAGGAAACATCAATACAAGAAGAGTGTGTGTATCATCAAAACGTTCATAGGTTGGGAGTTCCTGTGTTAGGCATCCCAAGCGGAAAAGGGGTTAGGAGATTCTATTAAGATCTTTGACTTAGACGAAGTGACAGAGTCACCCCCTAAGGGGTGGCGGAGGTTGATGTCACCTAGCATAACAACCGGTAGCAGGGAAGCTGAGTTTAAAAATATTCTGCTAAGTCGACGTTAGGGCTAAATTAACTTACTCGGAGCAAGTAGATTCGACAACATTATAAGTAATGTCCGATATAGGGACAAGTTGTAAAATTCTGCTTATGCCGGCTACTGCCTGAAAGTTTGAGGCTTTGGAAATGTAGGTGTCTTGCACAGCGAGGAATCACGTGGATATTTTTGTGAAGGGAGTATTTCCTGAGTACACATAACCCTGGAATCATTTTATGAATACTCAACAAGAACATAGTTATTGGTTTCAATGCTCTTTAGGAATCTTTGGAATTTAGAAATAATTTCAGATGTAGTATATGCCACATTCGCGATGACAGAGTCGGAAGTCCTGCAAAAACATGGTACACGTAAGTTGTGTTGTTATTAATGAGTGTAACGATCATTATAAGTTAGCTTGAACAAGGTTTCCTTCCGAAATTAGTTACTACAAAGATAATTAGACACACATACAGATCCATACATGTCTCCTTCCATTGGTAGAAAAAATTTAATCGATAGGTGCAGTTTTTTAAGTGTAGATGGTATAGTATGATGAAATTGGTAGCATCCATAATTAGAGAGAGACTAAGTGGGGTGTGCTTTGACTATGAGAAAAAAAAAAAAATAAAAAAAAAAAGAAAACAAAAAAAAAAAAAAAAAAAAAAAAAAAAAAAAAAAAAAAAAAAAAAAGGAAATCTTGATATAGGTTTGTTTCAGATGCAGGAGGAATTACAACGATGACTTCGTTCGACTAGAAGCAGGTCTCTGCCGATCTGAGGGAGATACTCCCAACTACACACATGAGAGTGTTAAAGATAATTCCACCGGTCTGGTTAAATGTCATCACACCAGAGATTTTTGAGGTGTAATGACATCTTATTAGGAAGGTAGTTTCTACGAGTTGATAGTTTAGGTGAAAGAGCTTTTCGAATGAGATAGTCACGAGAAAGTTTAGATTAGTAACAACCAAGTCCAACTTATGTGGGTTTAGTTGGTTAAGTAGTAAAGCCATTCGTAATGTCATATTTTTAGTGCAGAGCATATTCAGAATCGCTGGCAAGCAAGATCAGAAATGTGAAGGACATAGAGTTGTTCCATGGAAATGGGAAGGAAGGTGTAACCGGATGGGTATTGTCTTTTTGAGAATTGCGGTTACCGACATCGATTCTGCCAATATGGAATTCGATGAATTGGCAAGGTCTGTTTGGAGAATTCCAGTACTTCATCATCGGTATTTTAGGAGATGGGCAGTTGATTGGGAATGGACCTCTGGGTTATCTTCATGCTCCAACAGACCTCGGACGCTTAGAGGATTTGCGACGTTTCGTGAACAGTTTTCCATTCACCTTTCTCGGAAGTGCAGGAATGAAGTATTAGAAAGAGAATGGCTCACATAAGGCTCCATTTGGGAGCTGTTATCCAATTCAATCTTCAAGGGTTTAGAATCCCTTAGAGAGAAGCTGATACAAGAAACCGGCGAGAAGATTATACGGAAGATCAGAAGAACTAAAACTGTCTTGAGACTATTAGATTGGTTGGTTGTGAGTGTCATTAGCTGGATTGTTTGGGTTACAGTCTTTTAGAAGCCTTGCATTTGTCTCAGAAGTAGATTTATGCGAGGTCTCTTCTGAGTTGATTTTTTACATCTGGGTTACTGTTGTTTTGTTTAAAAATTCGGTGTTCTATATTTTAACGAATATTTTTAACCTTGTTGGGCGTTGAAAAAACTATTTTTCCCTTTTTTTTCTTTGGTTCTTGAAACATCTTTACCCAGGTTTTAGTAAAGTGGGGACGGCCGAAGTGAACGACAATACAACTAAATGGAAATAAACAACAATAAAAATAAAATAACGATAATAGCCAATGATAACATAACAGGTCTGAAAATGATAACGAACTATCCCAATGAATAAGTTAACTCTTTAATGAGATTATTCTCATCGGGTAGTTGTGAGCAAAGGGAAGCCGTTAAAGATAAACAAGAAATTGAACTTAAATCAAAAATGGGTGTAAAAAAAAACCAAAAGCTTCTCGATGACGCTACAAAACTTCCCCACGATTACATCAATCAAACCGAATGGGTATCTGGACTCTCCCCCACACCACCCATTCGAATAGAGACTAATAGGTTGAAGATTTTCATCGCCAAGTGGAACAGGGTCGTGCGTCGTGTGCACATTTACGCAGGAGAATTATTTCTCCATTCGAGGAGTATATTAACTGAAACCAATGGATGAGCCAATGTTTACACGAGTTCGTAAGATGGTGGAACCTGCCATTTGAAATATAGATATGAAAAGTGTAGACAATTTCTATAAAAATATTAGTCTACACTGATATTTATTGAAAATTTTTACATATTTTGAATTACCATAGAAAAGGTTCCAACTCTTGGTTCCTCTCTTACATTGGAGAAGTCAGCAGCCTGTTATATGTTAATAACTCTTTTAATCAATATTTCGATCTCACAGAACATATGTGAATATAGATACTCAATCTAGTGTGTTATCCTTTCTTACTTCATTAATATGCACAATAAGTAAAATAGAGTCTATAAAAAACAATAAAGTTAAAAATTGCTCGACTTTTTCATTAGCCATCACGCATTATCCTTCAAATAGTGAGTATGGTATGAGGAAAGGAATACCTAATGAAAAATTATAGATTACACAAAAAAAGAAGATTACAAATTCCTTCAAAACAGAAGACAAATGGACAAGAGATAGGAAAGAACCATAATCTATAATACAGTCTAAACTGATTTGATTATCAATATTTTAAGTTCAAGACACACACTTTAGCGACAATTTTAAATACTTTTTCAATTGTATAAACTTGTTCATAATTCAGTTGATAATGTATCAATGGTCATACTCTCTACCTTCAATACGAAAAGAAAAAAGTGAGAAAGAAAGAAATGAGAAAGATAAAAGAAGAAAAAAAATACAGATTGTCTCCTTTCATCATTCACGTCACCAAATAATGTAGCTTTTTTCGTCGATTATACATCACGGAACAAATCCTATCTCTAGAGACAAAAATATTACAACATAGAGCTTCCGCCTTTACTGGAAAGTTAAAATACAAATAGAAATATTTCGGAAACCATCAACAAAGAATAACCAACGATTGAAAGTCCACTAATCAAAAACAATTTCCGTCAAACAAAACATACACTCGTTGAGTATAAACATAGATCCAAACTCTGCTAAAGAGAGAGAACTTCGAGACACCTTAAACATATAGCAAATCGATGTAAGATAATCGACTCCATTTATGTAAATAATACACACACCAGTTCTAACGGCATATTTAATAATAACTCCTATTATTGACATCCCTGGATCTTCATTAACTAATCCTTACTATTAAAAAAGTAAAAATACATTATTCAAATATTCAGTAAAAATTCAAAATGTTTATACAGCATCATAACAAGAATCACTTTGCACATCTAACAACATGCATTATGAAATAAATCTTCCTCTAATGCTCTAGGTTATCGGCTAGTGATAAATTACTGATAGGAATAGTAACCACTTATTTCCGACTGAACACCATAGAAATAATTAGATCAGAAACAATGCAAGGATAAATACGAGGATGGACAATGAAATCTTGTACACCACTAACTCATTTACACGGGGAAAAGTAGAGGTGATGCATTATCAATTAAGGTTTGGAGGGTACTTCCATCAACTGACTATATATCAAAACACAAAAATGTTTAAAACTTTTAACAAATACATTGGAATACATCAAGCTCTATTTATTCTTTAACCTTTCCAATGACAGTGGGAAGAATTACGACATGTTTATTTACTGACACGTGTCTAACTCTCCTTGTTGTGTACGTCCTGAATGATACCAACCAACATTAAATGTTGCGGCTAAAAATTCTGTATGGGGTATTAGAGCTGGGCGAGCAGGGAAGGCGAGAGGTGCATTGGGGCTCTCTCACTGGACAATGCGTAAAGTCGATCAATAACCATCAATAATTCGCTACCAAAGAAATTTGACAATAATGTAATTTGTTGTTTTGTTGGGTATAATATAAAGAAAAATATTCGAAATATACAAATCTCAACAAATAATAAATAACTACATTACGGCCAAAAGGAAAAACGATTCAAATGAGATTTAAAAAAATAAATCCCTCACTTCAGGTGAATCAATTACATTCCGAATTATGGCTCGACTTAAATGTGGGTTGAAATTCAAACTGGATTCCATTTAATGTAAAGAAAAACTTATGGTTGATCTAATGTTGGCCCATCGGAATGACCCTAAAAGTCTGGCACTAATGCAAATTAAAATGGATAATTAATATCGAGTATTTTTTTGAGTTCCCAAACGGGCAAAACAAATTTAATAAAAGAAAAAAATAATAATATTTTAAAAAAAATGGTCCAATTAGATTAAGAATAACACTGAGGGCTTCCCTTACCTTCCCAGGAGCACGAAAACTAAGATATTGGTCCAACCTGTTACAGGATTCTTTTCCAATCGTGCGAGAGATAAGATATTAGATAACTCTCGAAATTTTAGTCAATCCAGTAGCGGGTATCATTAGTAAACTCGGTACATTAGCTTGGTTTAATAAATAAAAAAATATAATTATGGTAAAACGGAATGGAGGTTCTTACATTGATTACTAAGGTTAGTACATAAAACAAGTAGTGTATTTTTTAATTATTAATATTCCATGTAAATAGGATTATAAGGGTGACCTGCAAAAGCAGGAATTCCGTTGCGCCGTTGAATCGACCCCAAAAGAGCAACTGATATACCCATGTTGGGGAAAACCAGGAATGAATTCAAGTTAAATGATTGAAATAATCTAACCAAATATGTCGGTGTAAATATGTTGGCAATCTATTGGTGTTGCTACTATAATGCTAATAGAGAGAAAATAAATATAAATCCTGAGTTCATTGGTGTGCATTCAATTGAAAATAGCATGAACCATATTATGTGCGGGTAAAAAAGATACTGTTTTATAGCTACAAAAATACAGTGATGACAATCATCACCCTCACGCTTGTCGTGTAGAGCTAATAAGAAAAAAATAGCTGTATTTTGATATTGGAAGATTGGGGGCCTTGGGCCCCCTTTTTTATTGCCATAAAGTGCACGGTACGCATGTAATTTAGAATGTGCCATATATCAAAAACCTAGTCTACCATGTCAGTGTAGCGGAACACCGCTACAGTGGACTGCCAAAATATAAGTGCGCCAGAGAATCTATTCAATGTTCCAAGGGCCAAGTGAGCAAATACTCGCAAACTCGACGCAGGTGTCTAGAAAAATGTACAAAAAGAGCTTGGAGAATCGCAGCACAGTGTAGCACCAAGAGGCAGAAAAGGTCAAAGTTGAGAAAAATGGGTCCAACTTATATACACACAAAAGTTTTATAAGAATTGTAATAATAGCAAACATTGCAGCCCTAATGTAATTACCAAGAGAGAAAGTATTATGTGAACAGCTGCATTTTAGTAAATTACTAACAGTATGCCCTGGCGATGGCGAAAAGCTTGCGCTTATAATTCCGTGGATACAGGAAGTGCATAATTTTTCTAAAGTCAAATCTTTCCTCTTGGTCTCCCCAGAGAGCCCGATACCGACGGGAGGTCGCGATGTCTGGTACTCAAATTTGTGCATAGAGTAATTTTACAAGGCTTCGTTGCAGAACAAAAGAAAGATCCTATTGGCTTTTCTTACAGCTGCTAATGGAAGTCAGATTAACATTTATGATTGTATAACTAAAAAAAATTAAATTTCCTGCTAAAAAAAAATATATGAACATAGTCTTTTTAATCGCTGATGTAATTGATAATATTTTAGGGGATAGATTTTTTAACTAAATTATAAATTTAAACCTAGATTTATAGCTCAAATATTATAATTGATGCCACAACTGGTCTATCATGTAAAGTCATATCTAGATTTGTGAGTAATTGATTCATAGCATAGTTGCAAGACTTAAAGTAATACACCAATAACAAAATTGTATTTTTATGTGATACATTTCAAATTATTGTAGTCTTATCTCCTACTCACTAATAATCCCTTCTGTCGACATTCTCTATCTGTATTTCTTATTCTTCTTTATTAGTGAAATGTAAAATGATTTATAAACATTTTCAAATGTTTTTAGACGTCATCAAAATCTTTTTAAAATTATTATCTAATTCTACACAGTGTATAATCCCTTGGTCCATGCTAGCTATATCTCCTGTCGGATTTAAGGATTTAATCTTTCCAATTACTCCTCTAAAATAAAGAAATATACAATATCCTCCTCAGTAGAATAAAAGATGGACCTTATTCATTGAATACCAAAGAATAGTGATTTTAATAACACTCACACGCTCGCACCACTCCTCACCCCCGCGCCCTCCTTACCCAAATGTCCCCTTACCCCGGTTTGTACTACCCATTTTTAAATTATTTCTGCGGTTAGCCTTTTTATTTGCAATAATGTTCTCATACAAACTTTTTACAAACTTTTTATATCCAGAAGCTTTCAATACTCCTCTCCAATCCAGCTTAAGACAAATTTCCTCCTCAGTCACAAAATATCAGTCGTTTTTCAGACAACCTTGACTATATACTTAGAGTGATCTCTCGGCCCAGAAAAAAATAAAATACACTTCTCTTCACTAGATTTATTATGTGAATAAGGAAAAAATAAAAAACTTTCTCATTACTGAAAGAGAAGGAAATATATTGATGAAAAATTTCAATTCCCGCTTAAATTTTCGTTTGAGTAGTAAATATGAGCAGGAGGAGAGATTAGATCATATTCTCACATTATCCAAACCTATTTATAGATTAACATACGCCACATTCTTCCAGTTTTAATCAACCTTATCTATGTCAAATCTCTTTCACAAATTTCTTTGGTTTTTAATTAATCTTAGGAATTTAAACAATAATAATAATAATAATAATAATAATATAATAATAATAATAATAATAATAATAATAATAAATAATAATAATAATAATAATAATAAAAATAATAATAATAATAATAATAATGCCTCGATCAACATTGACCAGAGTGGCAGTATCATTAACAAATAACATTTACACCGTTTTCCAACCCAATTTTCTTTAAGAGAGAAAAAAACTCAATACATAGCGAGTTAACAACATGACATTTCGAGAGAGAGAGAGAACTTTGGCTTTAAAATAAATGATTATACAAAGAAAAACAGTGATTATGCAACTTGAAAGTACCACATTTGTCAGTCGTTATTAACTAATTTAGTACTTATTATATACCGATGTTAACAAACAATACGTACACGAAATTAAGTTCAACAGGAATCAAGTAACATAGAAACATCCTAAATTTAAAGATCACATTTAGTAACATTACTTGAGGGATATAAAATAGAACTCAACGTTTTAATTCGGATGACTTAAAACATTTCGCGATAATAATATAGCACGTAATATATATGATATAATGTATAAATATATATCATAAAGTTATATATATTTACTGTATATTATATATATATATATAATATATATATAGACCTGTAAAAGTGTATAAAATTAACTCATAATATTTTATAATCCTATAAATATATATATAATATAGTATCAATTTATCAGGATAGAATATATTAAGTTTTTTACTTTATAATTATACTATAAATAGCAATAGAATGGTTGCGCTCAGCCGTCTTCATTATCAAAAGTTCTTAGTAATAAAAATTAACTCATAACCACCAACATAAGCACTTTAAAAAAGTTTCATATAAAATTTAATAGTATTGATGTAGTTGGAGCGCAAGGAACTATAGCACGATTCCTAATCCCAGGTTGAAATAAAAGTATCCAAATACCCAACAGTTATGAACATAAAATAAAATACCATATTACTTTATAATTCTTTCATAAATAAATATCGAGTAATTAATATACTTATTTTATATATTAATTTATATATATATTGTAATGATATTATTACACTCATCGCCACTTATACTATATTATACTCATTATACTATTCATGTTAATATATTAATTGAACTACATATATAATAGAAGATTTAGATATTAATTATAATAAGGACTAGACCGTGATATATGAAATCTAATATTAATTGGAGATATATATAAACTTAATAAGTTTATTATGCATATAGATAATATATATATATAGTGCTCAATATTGGATAACATGTCATCGTGAGTTATATATATTATTAAATATTTAATATTATATTATATATTATATAATTTATTTAAAAGTTTCCACACCTTCACGGGGTATAGGGCTCCCTATTGACAAGGGAGGGGAACTTCTTTAGTGGTGATGTGCTTACCTAGATTCCGAACTAGGATTCGAACCCCGGCTGACCCTCCCCGAAAGGTGTGACCCTCTCCCCGTCGCATGCTCTCAGCGTTGAGCCCCACCCCCCTAATGGTATATTGAATAAAGTAATAAAATTAAACCTAGCTAATTTAATGAATATTATATCCCAAAAACCCAAGACTTTAATTCAAAGAATATTACGTGTTTACTGTTCAATATTTATAGTGCTATAAGTCTTGTATATTAAAACTATTTATTTATCCACCTTTAATAATAATCATCATCATATTATACTACTTCGGTATTATCTGAAATTATTTCTCCTCTTCTTTTCTTTTTTCATATTACAAAGGTTTAGTACCCGAGCGAAGCAGGAATTGAGCTCTCAATCGTACAGAGGTGAATTTTGAAAGTTTTCTGGAAGGAAGCCCGCCGAAAGGTTAAAATTGAGAGTAAGGGGAATCTTGCTTAGTGTAATAATGAATAGGGGGGTGACCTTGTTCCGTTAAAACATTGAGTCAAAAATATTTATTTCCGCTGAGAAAAAAGAGTGTGGGCAGAAGGAACAACTACGCAGAAAATAGCGTGGCAGCAATAGCATATTGCCGGTCTCCTCATATGGAGTCCAAAATAAGGTGGCCCTCAAAAATGCATGATATGTGAATGTGGGTACTAGCGCTGTTTGTTGTTTATGTGTGCAAGTCCTAGAATTCTAATGGTTTTGTTCTTCGCAGTCATGTTTGAATAGTTAAGGATTGGCGGTAGTGGCCCATAAAATGAGTGCCATGTAGTGTCACTGAATAGCTAGAACAGACAGCCTTGGCAGGTTTGGTAGTTCTACAGAAAAGTGAAAAAAAGGTATCTGAGTATAAGTTGAAGAAAAGTAAATCTGAAGCATAGATGGAAAAACTGGTGAATGATCAAGATTGGAGGCGAGATTGTAACAAAGCTTTTTTTAGGAGTTGGCATTAGTTTCAAGAATATGGATGAGAACAAACCGCATTAATTTGGTGGATACTCTGTACATAGTTAGTGATCGGAGTTGGGGTGTAGAATTAAGTGTGGAGATCATATCATGAGAAAATATGGATGTGATTGGTTGAATTATTTAAAACGGAGGCAGGCAGGAGGAATATTCTCGAGGTGGAGCATATGATAGCGAAGATAAACTCCATGTTGTGCCAGCAATTGTGGGGTTAAAGGGCATTATGATATAGGAATGAGAAATTTAAAAAAGCTTCGCGGATCGCCGCTTCAATTTTGTCTCATAAGGCTCGAATGGAAGCCCAAAGTCTCGAGTTAAGGTTCAGATGGTGGGCGCTGATGGTAGGAAATGATAGTAGGAGCAAATCCTTATCAAAACAGTGTCACCCAGTCACGTTAAAAAAGTGACAGGTAGCATGATGCTACAAATGCACTTAAGCTAGCAGACCGGGGAAGGCCACGCGTTACCCATCTAACTTTCTTGTTCGAGAGTATGATTTATCCTTGACTTGGGATAACAATGGACTCATTATATATAACGAATCTGCCTGAAAATATTGTCGGTCTGTGTTAGTCAGTTATTTAATTCTGAGATATGACAGATGTATGATGATGGTAAACAAGCTCAAGAGCATAAACTCCTACTGAGGAGGATGCCAATAAACACCAAAATTTGGAATAAATCTACACTATTCAGTCCCGTTTCCACGTGTGCTTGCCCTCAGCGATAAAGATAAGAAAATTATATTGAGAAAAACGGTTCAATGTACAATTGCCCAAGGCAAGACTCGTGTCTATACATATCAGTGTCAAATTGAGTGAGTATCATGGACACTGAAGCCAAAAACCGACTACGATTTTCAGAATAAATTATTCCGCCGTGTGATGAAAGTACCTCTGGCAAATGGATGTCGACCAGAGACCGGTGGTTCTGACCCCGCCAGCAGCTAGAATTCCGCCTCTCAAAGTTACAGAGAGATGTGAACTAGGTTTATGCTCTTATTGAGCATCAATTAGAGTATCAATATTTTCACGCACAATTGATGTATTTAAAGCTTGATTCAAGTTGTAAGTATTATTGACTACATAAGCAACTGCAAAGCAAAGTCCAACAAGAAGTACTGAATTTGATTACAATCATTCTGAGAATTATATAATGTATAAATTAATCTACCAAGAAAATTATATCTATGAGTCGTTAAGCTTTATACAATAAAAAGGACTTTCTATTATATAATATATTAATATGAAGGAATGGAACTTTTTAGATATAATAGGTCTATCAACTTAAGTCATTATAATACATATAGAATGTTAAAGTTCCGGTTGAGTTGTAGAATCTATATAATATAGTCCAACTGTATCAACTCACGTGATCTATATAGTGATCCAAGAATCGCTTTATCTTATATCTCTAAGGATGAGATAGAGATAATTATGTATAAAGTGTCTGTCTATGGTGATAGGAGTTAGTCACATCTCACTCTTTAGGGCATTTTGGTGTTAAGAGATGGAAAGGAAAGGGAAAGATACCTGAAGAGGGAAAGGAGGAAAAGGGGAACCTGGCTATTTGGGACATAGCCGGAAGAAAGTGTCTACTAGGAAGAGAGCGGCTTAGTAAATAGGGTGAGGAAGGCCGAAAAGGGATGTGTATTGGGTGTCGCAAAGAGGGCCAAGGTCTGGATACGGTTGACTGAGAAAGCAATTTGTCTGTAACTATTTTAAGTGGGAAGACAAGGTGGGTGCGTGATGTTGTGCGGAAGTTGGTGTTCAGAGAGAGTCATATAAGTCTTTGTCGGGCGAAAAATTTCAAAGACAATCCCTTCCTTATATACTATAGATACTATACCCATAGGCCAATGGATGGAGAAGATATACGTGGGCCGAAGAGTTATAACAGAAGAGTAAAGTAATCCATTTTAGTTGACATTTTTCTATTATTAAGAAGTTTTTCACTCTTAGAGGTGGACTAATAGCAGAACACAGGGCGTATTATTGAGAAGTGAAAAGATGAGCCTAAGCGTTTAAACAATTTGGCAGTGGTTTTGATAGGTTGAGTGATATCATGCTCCTGTATGTCGTCTTGTTATGGCTGCTTCTCTGAAGGGAATCAAAAAAAACTAAGAAACTGGCTTCAAACCTGAACCTCGAGTTTGAATGAAAGCTGGTGAAAAAATGGTAATTACGGTATCAATGGAGAATTTCGTACTCTGGCGAGGGTTTAGTCTGGCAGTGGGTAATTTAGATTAAGAAGACTTCCAGCATTTCTGATAGTAAGTGAACGCAGTTAGTGACGTGTCGGAACGATCATGATGGTCAAAGTAGGTGTGTGTGTTATGTTCCCTTGGTTATTCAATGGGTATATGGATGGGTTATAAAGGAATTTGAGGTGGGGATGCCAGGAAATTGTGGAGGAGTAGCTTGTTAGCAAATCACCGGTGGCGATAACTGTTAACGCATCATCGGCGCAGATTGGTGTAGTGACGTGCCCCCACACAACTATGTATCATTGAGCCATGGGCATGACTTGGCATTCGATAATGAGCCCGAATCTTAAGGAGAGTGAAGGAGACTGCCATATAGTAGAAGAGGTGTATCTGGATCTAAGGTGAGATTCTGGTGTGTGAAAGTATGGGCTGCGAAAAGGCACATACTGGCTGATAAGAGTAAGGTTATTCGGTTGTGAGTGAGTGAGGACAGTTGTGAAGTTATGTTAGATGGTGAGCACTGGAACAAGTGCCTGAGTTTTAAATATTTAGGGATATGGGGAGAGAAGGGAACGACGATGCCGATGATGTAGTAGGAAAAGTTGCGTGAATAGGGCAGGAAATGTGGCGTTGTGGGGCAAATGTTAATATGCGTTTGGGAGAAGCCCAAAGGACTAAGTCGTGCAGTGTGTAGGGTTCTTACATTGAAGGGTATGTTTATTTAGTTTACCTGTCTAGTGGATTTTTCGTTCTTCCCCATGTGTGCTATTGTGGGTCTGCTTATCTGCCCCATTGAATTCAACTAATGGTAGGTAAGTTGTAGCAACCATGCGTCCTGTGGAGCACATAAGAATCTTATAGATCATATGGATCAATGGTGTGCAGATGGACGCTCTATCATTATAGAGAGTTGTCCTCAACTCGTGCGCGCTGAGAGTAATTGGAGTGAAAGAGAGGAATGACTATTAAGAGAGTGGTTTGTGGTGTGAAGAAAGGGGTTAAATGAGAGAATAAATGAAAGTATGTTGAGATGTTTGGTCATGTGGAAAGGTAATATGGTAGTAATGGGTAGATTAAGCGGATGTATAGAGTGATGTGTGTTGGATAAGACCGCACCAGGCTGGGCGATGACCGAAGGAGAAGGTGGATGGTACGTCGTCGACTCGACATTTTCTGATCGGCCCGAGAGAAATATGTCCATGAGAGAACTTTTGTACAGGCATGCAAAAGAGGACTTT
>JABUQX010119227.1:0-7500 GCA_015478945.1 Trachelipus rathkii | reverse complement strand
TCAGACACTTGTTCCAGCTGCTCACCATCTAATATAACTTCACACCGAGGACTGTCCTCACTCACAACCATAACCTTACTCTTATCTACGTTTATCTTCAAACCCCTCCTTTTGGACACCCTGCCAAATTTCTCTACCAATCCTCTCAAACCCTTAGATTCACCACACAAAACCAATCATCTGCATATAATAGGTAGGGCACCCTCCACTCTCTTCCATTCTCCATCATTCTAACACCATCCCCTGCCACCCCCACCTCTAATTCTTTCATAACCCCATCCATATACAAATTGAATAACCAAAGAGACATAACACATCCCTGCCTCACTCCGCTATTAATATTAAACCAATCACTTTCGACTCCATTTATTTTTACACACGTTTCACTATCGTCATACATACTTTTGATTCCATACAGAAGCCTACCACCACCAACACCATATATCACTAACACCTGCCATAGAGCTTCCCTATTAATCCTGTCATACGCCTGTTGCAAATCCATAAAACCTAAATACAATTTATTCTTATTCTCTCTCATTTTCTCAATCATTTGTTTCAAGGTAAAGATTTGATCCATACATCCTCTACCACTTCTAAACACACCTTATTCTTCAACAATCAGTCCTTCAGTGACTCGACGCACTCTTTCGACCAAAATACTAGTATCTATCTTCCCTACAACACTCAATAACTAATTTCCCTAAAATTCCAACAGTTATCCTTATCCCCTTTACCCATATATAGGTATTACTTCCTTCCCCCAATCCCTCTGAACTATACCCTAAATAAACGCTTTGTTACATAACTTACAAAACCAATCAATCACCATCTCGCATCCAATCCTGATCATTTCACCAATAATTTCATCTATACCTGCAGTTTTAATATTCTTCAACTTTCTCACTCTACCCCATTACCTTCTCATTACTAATAACCTCATCCCCAAACAACTATTCCTTCTTGCACCATTAAACCCACACACATTTACTATCACTTCTTCATTACTGCCAATGTTATGCAGATTTTCGAAGTGTTCCCTCCACACTCCCCTCACATCCATTTCATCAGTTACGAAAGCACCATCTTTATTCATTATTCTAAGCAGATTTCCTTATTCTCATTCTTAACCTTACGCGCTTCTTTCCAGAAGAGCTTCCTATTCCCTTTTAAGTCCCCATTCACCCTCCTCTCAAACTGAACATTTACCTCTCTTTTCCTCCTGGGTATGCAGCTTTTAATATTCCTTTTTTCCTCCTTATATAATTCTAAACATCTTTTTTTTGAAACCTCATCATTGGCTTTTAGTACATTCAACAACGCTTCTTTTTGCTTTGCTTTTAACCGCTTGCATCACCTCTTCATTCCACCACTCACTGTTAACATTCTTACTTCCTACTTAGCACATCCACGTACTTCTTTTGCACTACTAACAACCGCTTCCTTCATTTGCTTCCAGATTTGTTTAGTTTCAACTTGTTCACATTTTTTTTTTTTTTTTTACAGTTGTCACCACCCACTCACGGGCGAAGCCCTATTCAAGGAGGGTGTTACACGCCTCAGAAGTACACAAGCGCAAATTACGCAGATGAGTACAGACGCAGGTGAAGTGCGGGAGATTAAATTCAGCAGGAAACACAGAAGATGAAAGAGAATTCTCAGAACAGTATGGCTGGAAAGAAGGAAGCACTGCAGCGAACTAGCCTGGAGTTACCAATATCAACACAAAACTCATGCGCAGACACAGCACCCCTTGTGCTACGAGGACGTCGTAAAGGTGGAGGTACGTGAGTGACAAGTTCCCTCGAGCACCTGCCGCTGCGGTACCTATAGAAGATAAAGCACCAACATCGCGCCGCAAAGATAGAGGGTCAAGTGAAGTGGAAAGTACGGAACAGTTTATAAGTCTTTTGGCCTTTGACTCGACCCTGTCCAAAAGCCGGGTGAAACCAGAGCCCCCCCAGATATGAGAGCAGTACTCCATACAAGGGCGGATGAGGCCCTTGTATAGCTGAAGCAACTGAGAAGAGGAAAAAAAGTCTCGCAGTCTAAACAGAACCCCCAGTTTCTTTGAGGCCGCCCTAGCAACCATTGTGATGTGAGGTTTCCAAGACATTTTTTTGTTTATGTTAAGGCCAAGGATGTTTATATTGTCAACAGGAGAGACGAGAGAACCGTCGAAAGAGATAGGAAAGTTGGAAGGTGTTTTAGAGAGGGAGATTTGTAGAAGTTGAGTTTTTAAAGAATTAAATTTCACAAGGTTGAGACGACCCCACCCGGAAATCCTATCCAGATCAGCGAGAATAGAATCGGAAAGATTAAGACGAGGCAATTCTAGAAGTAAAAGAGGGAGCAGAATTGAAATGAGCTGAAGAATGGTCGAGTCATTGGCATACGAGTGGATAGAGTTAGATGTGCAGGTGAGAAGATCATTAATGAAAAGTAAGAATAAAGTAGGAGATAAGACAGAACCCTGAGGAACACCACAATTAACAGAAAAAGAAGAAGTCGCCCCGTCAACAACAGCCGACATTGAGCGATTTGAGAGAAAACTAGACATAAGTAAGCAAAGTGAAGGAGGAAACCCAAAGGATGACTTGGAGAGCAGCGACGCCCCCCCCCCTCAAATGTTTTGGATATGTCAAGCGCCACCACCCAGCTCCCCCCGTGCCCTAAGGGCGGAAACCATAAATCAGTAAGATAGGAAAATATATCGCCAGTAGACCTCGAACGCCAAAAGCCGTACTGGCGATCGGAAAGAAGTGAATGAGATTCCAGATGATCTAAGAAATGAGAGTTGAGAAGGGTTTCAAAGATCTTAGATAGAACACAAGTGAGAGCTATAGGGCGATAGTTAGAGGGATCAGAGCGGCTACCTTTTTTCGGAATCGGCTGGACATGTGCGTGCTTCCAACACTGAGGGAAAGTGTTAGTATTGAGACATAGAGAATATAGTTGAACGAGGGGCGGGGTCAGTACGGAAGCACACTCCCTCAAAACTCGGGGAGGAATGCCATCCGGGCCACCCGCCTTCCTGACGTTCACAGATTTCAGGAGCCCATGCACCCGATCGAATGTAATCACAGGCAAAGGCATAGGACACCTGAGAGGAGAAGGAGGAGGATGAGAAATGCCAGAATCGTCCAGGGTTGAGTTAGAGGAAAATAGGAGGCCGAAGAGATTGGCCTTTTCAGTTTGAGAATTAGCAACAGAACCATCAGAGCGAATAAGAGGAGGAAAGACAGATTTACAGAAGTTGTTAGAGATGCTTTTGGCAAGAGGCCAGAAAGATTTGTCAGTAGGAGAACCAAGGAGGTTAGCGCACTTTCGTTTGATGAAAGCCCGCTTTGCTCGTCGAAGAGTATCCCTGCAACGATTTCTAGCAGAATGAAAATTAGCAAGAGTGATAGGAGAACGAGAATTTTTCCACTCCCGATACGCTCTGTCTCTAGCCTGAATGGCCAGAGAACAAGCACGATCGAACCATGGATTATGAGGAGAGAAAGATTTAGTCGAAGAAGGAATGAACCTGCTCATCCCATCAACGATTACAGCTCCCACCTTATCGGCAGAAGTCGAAGCATCACCAGAGACAAAGCAGTCATTCCAATTATAGTTAGCGTAGAAGTAACCGCAAAGCCCCCAATCGGCCCGATCAAAGTGCCAGAAAAAACGCATAGGGCAAGATGGAGCTGTTGGAGAGAAAGTATTAAATTAAGAGATATATGGTTGTGGTCAGATTTCCCCCGATAGAAGCGAAAGTGGTGTATTGGAAGACAGAAGATTAGTGGTAAAACATAGGTCAAGTGTGTTTAAGAATTGGACGATCCGGAATATGTGTGGGTTCTTTAATTAGTTGCTCCAGATCGTTGAGAATGCTGAATGATTCGGCCTCCTCCCCACCTAAATCGGTATGAGAGGACCCCAACCATTCAGTGTTATGTACATTGAAATCCCCTAAATAGAGGACCTCAGTATTTGGATGAGAAGATATAACAGTCTCGTGAGAAGTAGTAAGATATTCAAAAAAGGCGTGAAAATCTGTTCTATTAGGAGAGCAGTAGCAGAAGCACAAGATTATTGTAGTAGAAGGGAGAAAGATTTTAAGCCATAGAACATCGAAATTAGGAGATTCGAGATTCACGAGACGTGTTACAGGAGTGTTTATGTTAACATAGGCACATACTCCACCCTTTAGACGGAAATTATGAAATAAGTTATAGTTGGACATATTAAACGAGTTAGAGGAAGAATTCTTAGCCATCTGGGTCTCAGACAGGAGCAAAAGGTTAGGGCTAGAGTTAGAGAGGTGGTGTTCCACGGATGCAGAGTTAGATTGCAAGCCACGGATGTTAGTAAAGTCGATAGTAAGCCCGCGCCTGTGCAAATCTTCCATCCTACATGCACACACATCCACCACAAAACAAACAACAAACAAAAACAAACAGGCGAAAAAACAAACAAAATCGTGAAATCAGGTTAAAATTGTTTACACACTAAAACCTATATTTAAAACCGTAAATGTTAAAAAACTAAAATCGAATTTATATTAAATATATAAATATTATTATTATTTTTTACCGCTTAACTTCTCACTCTTAATTCTACCCACTTCCTTCCGTATCACTTTCCTCTCCATCCAAGCCCCCAATAACTTAATTTTACATAAAACAACATAATGATCCGATAATCCGATAATCCCATTCCTAACCTCTTCACTGATTTAACATCCAACACATGCTTC
Source organism: Trachelipus rathkii (assembly GCA_015478945.1). Taxonomy (NCBI): domain Eukaryota; kingdom Metazoa; phylum Arthropoda; class Malacostraca; order Isopoda; family Trachelipodidae; genus Trachelipus; species Trachelipus rathkii. The sequence continues at coordinate 2,756 of JABUQX010119227.1, read as the reverse complement.
AACATCTCTTTCTTCACCAACACAAAATCCACAATACTTTTCACTTCGACACCATCTCTACCTACACCAACTCTAGTATACTTATGAATACTCTTGTGCCCGAAAAATATTACTAACACACATACCCTCTCTCCTCACAGAAATCAATCCCTCCTACCATTCTTATTTTCTCCTGACACCCCAAAGCTATCTGTTATACCATCCCTTTATATATATTATATATATATATATATATATATATATATATATATATATATATATATATATATATATATATATATATATATATATATATATATATATATATATATATATATATATATATATATATGAGAAAGATTATTCCTAGAGTGAGGATAGTCCTGGTGTGAAGTTATGCTAGACTTATGAGCAGCTGGAACAAGTGTCTGAGCTTAAATATTTAGGGTATGTACATGAGAATGGAACGGATGACAGAGCAGGTGAAAGCTGTGGAATGGTGGGCGGAAAGGTGGCTGGGTACTAAATTATTGGTGAAATGTAAAGCATCAACTCTGAGGTGCGCTAGGGTCTTACATGAGGGTATGTTGTTACCTGTGTTATTGTATAGTAGTGAGACTATGGTCTGGAATAAGAAGTATAGATCTAAAGTTCAATGTGTTCAGATGGACAATCTTAGGGGCGTGTTAGGTGTGAGAAGAATTGATAAAATGAAGAATGAACGTATTAGAGAGTTGTGCGGGAATAAATGAAAGTATGTTGAGATGGTTTGGTCATGTGGAAAGGATGAATGATAGTCGGTTGGTTAAGCGGATGTATAGTGGCGAGTGTGTTGGGAACCGACCGGCTGGGAGACCGAAGAAAAAGTGGATTGAGTCGGTGAACGAATGTCTTAAGGAGAGAAATGTGAGTTTGGCAGAGGCGAGAATAAAGGTGCATAATAGGAGTGAATGGCGGGGGTATGGGTTGTGGGAATACCCACCTAAATAGGATGAACCCTACACTTGACGATTTACCAGTGAGGATCCGTCGAGGTCCCGAAGCTCTAGGGTGGATTTTCTGACCGCGACGAGTTCTCACTATTAACAGGCCAGTAAAGGGTAAGGCTGGGCTTTCTTTTCGACTTGTGTCATATTCTTCTACTGCTTTTCTTTTCCGATGCTTGTCACGCACCTTACTCCCAGTCTTGGGGAAGAAAAAGGAAGATGAAGAAAGAAAGAAGAAATATATATAAATATAAGCTGTCATATAGCTAGCTATATATATATATATATATATATATATATATATATATATATATACATATATTTAAAGAATATATATATATATATATATATATATATATATATATATATATATATATATATATATATATATATATATATACCAAGTTTCACCGCAGTTTTTTGAAATTTTCATTTAATTACTTTATCGCGAGTTTCGAGTTCAAAGCGAAAACAAAACTGGATATACCAAGGTATTATTTTGTCTATTTATTTTATTTGATAGATATATATATATATATATATATATATATATATATTATATATATATATAGCATATATATATATATATATATATATATATATATATATATATATATATATATATATATATATACATATATATATATATATATATATATATATATAAATGATACTCTTGTTTCCTTTTGGCCGTAGAGGATAAGGTCTTGTAGGTGAAGGTCTGTCTATAGAAGGTGTCTTGATGCATTTTCAATTTGCTGATCAACTCTTTCTGTATGTTGCATCGTAATGCTGCTGAAGCTTAACTTCTGCCTGAAATATATATATATATATATATATATATATATATATATATATGTATATATGTTATATATATATATATATATATATATATATATATATATATATATATATATATATATATATATATATATATATATATATATATATATTGGAAGTAAATGAGTCAGAAAATGAGAGAAATAGAAATTGTATTTAAGTTTTTATGAACTGCAACTGCATATGGTGGATCAATAGGGTTTTCCTGTGGCAGGTGTTAATGATATATGATGTTGGTGGTAGGTTTCTGAATGGAATTGAATCAAGTCTGTAAATGATAAGGAAGCGTGTAAGAACAAATGGATTAAAGGGTAAAATGTTTAAGATTAATTGTGTTGTGCAGGGATATGTTATGTCTCCATGGTTATTTAACGTTTATATGGATGGGGTGATGAAAGAATTAATGGTGGGGATAACAAGAGAGGGTGTTAGAATGGCAGAGTGTGGAGGGTACCTTGTTTATTGTATGCAGATGATTTGGCTTTTTGTGGGTGAATCTGAAGTAAGTCTGCCAAGAAGATTGGTAAAAGAGATTGGCCTGTATGTAGGAGGAGGGTCTGAAATGTAAAATGTAGATAAGAGCATGGTATTGGTGGTAGGTGAGGAGAGTCCGCAGTGTGAAGTCATGTTGGATGGTACAATTGGAAAAAGTATCTCAATTTAAATATTTAGGCTATATGTTTGATGAAAAGAGAACGAATGATACTGAGTGTAGTAGGAAAGTTGTGTGGCAGGAAGGTAGACAGATGAGTGCCTAAAAGCCATTAAAATGTGGCCTTTGTGGTTTTATAAGATATACTGTGTTAATGTATAAATGGGTAAAAACCTAAAGTGTGGAAGAAGAGGTAGACGAAGCAGCAGTTTGGTGAAGCGGCGCACGAAACGCGAAAGCGTTTCACGATAAACAGGAAACGGTTAAACACCCAATCACCTAAACTGGACGAATACAAC
>JABUQX010119226.1:0-12500 GCA_015478945.1 Trachelipus rathkii | reverse complement strand
CCCTCCCTAAAATTTCCTATGAAGAAACACGTCCTGGAAGAGCCAATCAATTTCACCTTCTGGAGTGATCAGGTCACCACCCAAAACTCTTGCAAGCAATATAAATATAGATTCAAACAAGACAATATTACCCTCCTCAAACTGGTGCAACTGATGTCATGATTTTCCCAGGACAATAATGGAGCACTCCTTCTGTGGTGCTCCGTTTCCGACGGCCCCGTGCCGACTTTTCTATATATTTCCCTTCTCTCGACCCAGAACCAGCCCAAGAAAGCGGTGGTTTGTTTCCCGAAATGGCATTCAATTGAGGTAAATAGGCAGAAGTATGTATATATACATACATATGATATATAGCATATATATATATATATATATGTATAAGTATATATATATATATATATGACATATGATATATATCAGTGGCGACCCAGTAACTTTCTTTTACCGTGCCTCTCTCCTTCTCTCTCTCTGTCTTCCTCTCCTCTCTAATACATATATATATTAGTTGTTATATATATATGATAAAGATAGTTATATATATAAGCATATATATATATATATATATATATATATATATATATATATATATATATATATATATATATATATATATTTTACAGTTGTCACCACCACTCACGGGCAAGGAGGGGGTATTGCACACATCAGTTATTCATCAACTAACGCAAACTACGCAGATGAGCACAGACCCAGGCTTAAAGTGAGAGAGATTAAATTCAGCAGGAAACACAGTAGATGGAAGAGAATTCTACAGAACAGAGGTGGCAGGAAAGAAGGAAGCACCACAGCGAACTAGCCTGGAGTTACCAATATCAACACAAAACTCATGCACCGACACAGCACCCCTTGTGCTATGAGCGTCGTAAGGTAGTGGCGCGAGTGGATGTCAGATTCCCCGAGCACCTGCCGCTGCGGTACCTATAGAAAAGAGATAAAGCACCAACATCGCGCCGCAAAGATAGAGGGTCAAGAGAACTGGAAAGTGCAGAACAGTTTATAAGCCTTTTGGCCTTTGACTCGACCCTATCCAAAAGCCGGGTGAAACCAGGGCCCCCCCCCCCACAGATATGAGAGCAGTACTCCATACAAGGGGCGAATGAGGCCCTTGTATAGCTGGAGCAACTGAGAAGAGGAAAAAAAGTCTCGCAGTCTAAACAGAACTCCCAGTTTCTTTGAGGCCGCCCTAGCAACCGTTGTGATGTGAGGTTTCCAAGACATTTTTTGTTTATGTTAAGGCCAAGGATGTTTATATTGTCAACAGGAGAGACGAGAGAACCGTCGAAAGAGATAGGAAAGTTAGAAGGTGTCTTAGAGAGGGAGATTTGTAGAAGTTGGGTTTTTAAAGAATTGAATTTCAATGGTATTATGATTTGACCCCACCCGGAAATTCTATCCAGATCAGCGAGAATAGAATCGGAAAGATTAAGACGAGAGGCAATTCTAGAAGTAAAAGAGGGAGCAGAATTGAAATGAGTTGAAGAATGAAGGGTCGAGTCATCGGCATACGAGTGGATAGAGTTAGATGTGCAGGTGAGAAGATAATTAATGAAAAATAGGAATAAAGTAGGAGATAAGACAGAACCCTGAGGAACACCACTATTGAAAAGGAAGAAGAAGTCGCCCCATCAACAACAGCCGATATTGAGCGATTTGAAAGAAAACTAGACATAAGTAAGCAAAGAGAAGGAGGAAACCCAGTGACGCGTGCCATACCCGGTCAAATGCTTTGGATATGTCAAGCGCCACCACGCAAGTCTCTCCGTAGTTCCTGAAGGCGAAAAACCATAAATCAGTTAGATAGAAAAGTATATCGCCAGTAGATCTCGAGCTCCGAAAGCCGTACTGGCGATCGGAAAGAAGTGAATGAGACTCCAGATGATCTAAGAAATGAGAGTTGAGAAGGGTTTCAAAGATCTTAGATAGAATACAAGTGAGAGCTATAGGGCGATAGTTAGAAGGATCAGAGCGGCTTCCTTTTTTCGGAATAGGTTGACATGTGCGTAAGTGCTTCCCAACACTGAGGGAAAGTATTAGTATTGAGACAGAGAATATAGTTGAACGATGGGCTATCAGCATATATATATATATATACATAGTATATATATGTGGTATATATATATATATATATAGAGAGTTATATATATATATATATATATATATATATATATATAAAGAGTTAGCAGAGTATATATATATATATGTTATATATATATATATATATATATATTAAATAAGTTCTTCCTTCTAAACCGTTTTCTTCTTTCTTAACGTTTTCTGTAGTTCGATTTTCCAGATTAACTTTAACATTAAATCAATCTAAATTCATGTGATGTTCCGCCATCCGATATGGGTAAAGAACTGCCTATTTTAATGGTTTAAAGTGTTATTTAACAGCGGTTACCCTTACTCCTTTTTCGGTTTTAATTTTGCATAATACTTCATTTATTCAATCAAAACTTTAAAGCAAAAAATAAGAGAATTTTAACGTAACATTATGAAATTTGCAAAATAGATCGTTTCTATAATGTTAACTTCTCGTGCTGAGCACGAGTAGCACGAGTGCAGGAGTCGCCTCTGATATGTATATATATATATATGATATGGTATATATATATATATATATATATATATGGTATATATATATATATATATATATATATATATATATATAAAGATATATATATTATATTTTATATATATATAGTTATTATATATTATATATATATATATATATATATATATATATATATATATATATATATGTGATATATATATATATATATATATATATATATATATATATATATATATATATATATATATATATATATATATATATATATATATATATATATATATATATACTGTATATACGAATCTTTGCACAAACAGCTTATTAATTGCCTCTTTACCTATCTTTCTTAATACATTGTATATCTTAACTTAATACAGCTTTACTGTTCACATGTACTGTTCAATCATGTACAGACCGTCATTTGTTTTGCATCGTACAAAGATAACCTGTTTTCTAAAGGTTAAGGACTAAACATTTAAATTCTCAAATCTCATTTTCTTTTTATAAGCGTCAACTAATATATTTTTACCCTAAGTTGAAACATGCATATTTTGCTTGCTATCTATAAGTTACATTTATATTTTGTGTTTGTTTATTTAAATTTTTTTTTATTTATTTTCAAATTTTTATTATTTTTTATTTTATTTTTATTTTTGTTAAAAAAATATTTTGTTTTAGCTTTTTTTTATTTATTTATTTATTTATTTTAGTTTTATTTATTTTAAAAAAAATATTTTCTTTTAAAATTTTTTTTGTTTTTTTTATTCATTTATTTTTATTTTATTTATTTTAAAAACATTATTCTGTTTTCAAAATTTTTATTTAAATTTTATTTATTTTTAATTTTATTTATATAAAAATATATATATATTTTTTAAACAATTCTTTATTTTTTATTTTATGTTTGAAACATTTTGCTTTTACAAAAAATTTTATTCATTTTATGTTAATAACGTAAAAAGATTGTGTTTAACAAAGGAATAAAGGAGTAAATCGGCAAATCAGTAAAGCAAACCACCCACCCCACCCCTCCCATCCATTCATGGTCTATTGACTTATTGATTCAAGTCATATTTTGTTGTGTTTTTTTTTTGTATAAACCAAACATAAAAATAAGTTCTTTGAATAAAATATCACAGTAAAGTGTTGTAGTTTACTGACCCTAAAGCAGTAAATCAGTAATGCAATCAACCCACCCCACCCCTCCAACCCATCCATGATCTATTGATCTATTGATTCGTCATATTTTGGGTATCATTTTGTATAAACATGGCATAAAAATAAATTCGTTGAATAAAATTTTTATTTATTTTCAAATTTTTATTATTTATTATTTTATTTTAATTTTTGTTAAAAAATTATTTTGTTTTAAAACTTTTTTCATTTAGTTATTTTAATTTTATTTATTTTAAAAAAAATTATTTTGTTTTAAACTTTTTTTTTCAAATTTTGTCTATTTTTAATTTTATTTCTTTAAAAATTATATATATTTTAAATTTTTTATTTATTTTTTGTTTTATTTGTTTAAAACATTTTGGTTTTACTAAAATTGCTATTCATTTTATGTTTGTAATGTAAAAAATTTACGTTTTATTGACCCTAAATCAGTAAATCAGTAAAGCAATAAATCAAACTCTCCACACACCCCTCCCACCCATCCATGATCTATTGCTCTACTGATCTGAAGATATATTGATCTATTGATTCAAGTCATAGTTTAGTAGTCATTTTGTATAAATGTTGCATAAAAATCATAAGATAACCTATCGTTCATACTGACCAACGAATAAATGCTAATATGTCAAAGTTTTTACATCAATAAAGCTAACATATATCCTGCACAAAGAATGTAATGTACAACAACAAACCTAACATACCTTACACACGAAAAAACTGCAGACATTAACAAAGTTCCTTACCTAACAGCAGTAAAGTATTTACAAAAGTAACCTATTCACACTTTCTCAAGCATGTCTCTAACATGTCAATGTTAATTTTACATTAACAGTAATATTTAACAAAATTTTAAAAAAATTATCGCAACGTAACCTAATTAACATATTGAACTATGAATAAATGCTAACATAACAAAGTTTTAACAACAGTAAAGCTGACATAGTATCACCTAAACTAAGAACATAACATACCTAACATAACTTACGTACGAATAAAAGGCTTTCATTAACAAAGTTTTTTACTTATCAACGTTAAAGTAACTAATATTAACCCTAAAACAGAATATCTCCCATTTTCTATCACATCTAAACAAATCCAACATAACATTACCTGAACTAAGAACATAGTGCATCACAACAAACCTTACGTATGAATAAACTACTAACACTGACAAAGTTCAGAGTGTAATATCGATAAAGTACCTAACATTACACACACACGCATTATTTATAGAGACACTTTACTTAATACATTATCCAGCCAAACCTCACACTAACTTACTGATCACATGACTGTTATTTCTATAACGCCAAGCATCTGTGTACCGTTTTCTAAACGTTGATGGAAAACATTTATATTTTTAACATATTTAATATAAACATTTCGTTTTCTTTTATATTTTATTTTAAGTTTTTATTATTCTTATTTATATTTATATTTTGTTGAAAGTTTTATTTATTTATTTTGTTTGTTAAGTTTTATTTCTTAAATTTTTATTATTTTATGTTTTATTTTATAAATTTTATTTATTTTAAATTTTTATTTATAAAATTTTATATATTTTATTAAAAAAGTTTTTAAAACAATAGGTTTTTACTAAAAAATTTATTCTTTTTATGTCTATAACGTAAAAATAATTGCGTTTTCCTGACCCAAAAGCAGTAAATCAGTAAATCAGTAAAGCAAACCACCCCCTGCCCCACAAAACCCATCCATGATCTATTGATCTATTGATCTACTGATTTAAATCATATTTTGGTATCATTTTGTATAAACATAGCATAAAAATAAGTTCTTTAAATAAAATATCATAGTAGAGTGTAATAGTGTACAGATCCTAAAGCTATAAAGCAGTAAATCAATAAATCAAACTACCTACCCACCCCTCCCACCCATCCATGATCTATTGATCTATGAATCTATTGATTCAAGTCATATTTTGGTAGTCATTTTGTATAAACATAACATAAATTTCATAACCTAGTCATAACCTAGCCTATCTTTCATACTGACCAACGAATAAATGCTAACGTGTCAAAGTTTTCACATCAATAAAGTTAACATATCATATCCTGAACAAAGAATAATGTACAACAATAAAACTAATATACCTTACACACGAATAAACTGTAAACATTAACAAAGTTACCTACTTAACAGCAGTAAAATATCTACAAAAGTAACCTATTCACACTTTTTCAAACATATCAGTGTAAATTTTACATTAACATAGTAATATTTAACAAAATTTAACAAAAAGTATCGTAACCTAAACTAATTAACATATTTAACTATGAATAATGCTGACATTCAAAGATTTAACAGCAGTAAAGCTGATATAATATAACCTAAATTAAGAATATAACAAGACTAACACACCTTACGTAAGAATAAAAGTCTTTCATTAACAAAGTTCTTTGCTTATCAACGGTAAAGTAACTTTTTTTTTTTTTTTTTTTTTTTTTTAAAAAAAATTTAACCTCATGACTTTACCTTTTTAAAGAGGAACTTTCTTAGGTAATTTCTTACCTAGGATCCGAACCCACGACCTTGCCATGCGACTCCGTCGCTCTACCGTTTGAGCCACTTAGCATATCTCCCATTTTCTATTACATCTATGTCATATCAATGTTAATTTATTATCAACATAGTAATATTTATCATATCATAACCTAATTATCATATTGAATTATGAATAAATGCTAACATAACCAAAGATTTAAGATCAGTAAAGCTGACATAATATCACCTAAACAAAGAATATAACATACCTAACATACCTTACGTACGAATGAGCTGCTTTCATTAACAAAGTAACTAACATTCGATGTTTCAACTTACCATCAGATGTTAACATAACAATCTCAATCTTTACTATACATAACCGAACAAAATATTATTTTTATTATCACATTCACAAACATTATTATTATTATTATTATTATTATTATTATTATTATTATTATTATTATTATTATTATTATTATTATTATTATTATTATTATTATTATTATTATTATTATTATTATTATTATTATTATTATTATTATTATAATTATTATTATTATTATTATTATTATTATTATTATTCCACATAGATCTCAAAACACCAATAACACGCACGGACACTTTGATTGTCAGGCCATAACTAGAAATATTGATCGATAAATATGCTATCTACGTCACATCTAAACATTGCGCAATCTTAGTAAGCTCAAGGGTGACCAAGCAGAGAACTGCATTTGATATGACGTCACTGACGACCAATAATAGTCAAGGAATGACGCATCATACTGATGGAAGATTTAGACAAACTGGCAAGTTTGGCAACAAATCGTCAGATAAAGACAATTTGTCAACACACCAATGCCAAAGTTCAGGACATAATATCGATGAAGTACCTAACATTACATAGCAAAACTTAGCATACCCCTATTTTTCCGTCATGTCTATAACTAGTAACCGACCGGGGCTTCGGCCCCGGTCAACCCCGGCCATTTTTAGCGACTCCCTGTCCCCGCTAAAATCAAACCAAGCTTTACCAAGTTAAAACTGTAATTACACAACATAGAGGTTAAATCAAACAAAATAAAAAATAATATTTTAATTCCATTACTCCTTTGTTATAAATTGATGCAAAATACAAACATACAACAAAAAAATCTTGCAAGTAATTAATTCGTTAATCAAAATTACTATCAAAAATCTTCACTATACTACCTCAGCATCATAAATAATTGAATTATTTATTTAATTCGAATATATATATATATATATATATATATATATATATATATTATATATATTATTATATATATATATATATTATATATATATATATATATATATATATATATTAATATATATATATATATATATATATATATATTTATATATATATACATATATATATATATATATATATATATATATATATATGTATATATATATATATATATATATAAATAAATCCTATTCTTCTAGAAAATCATTACTCTTAAAAATTCTTTCTAAATATTTATTTAATTGAATTACTTCAGTGCTTTTAACAAAATTGAAATTATTAATTAATTGAAATTATATATAATTTTCATCCTAAGTTTTAAGACTTTCAGTGTTTTTGACTTTCATTTCTAATTTTAGCTAACCCCGGCATTGGCTCTGGCCCCGGCCCCGGCCCCGGGCCCCGGCCCCCAGCCCGCGCTGGGCCTCCCGCCCCCTTGGCCCCGGCCCCGGCCCCGGCCCCGGCCCCGGCCCCGGCCCCGGCCCCGGCAAAATTACCGCCCCGGTCGGTCCCTATCTATAACATAACAATATTATTTAACATTGACATAGTAATATAATTTACCATAACCTAACGTAACTAACACACTGATAAACTAATAAATGCTAAAATAACAAAGTTTTCACATCAATAAAGCTAACATGGCATAACCTGAACTAAGAAAATAATGTAAAACAGCAAACCTAACATACCTTACGTATGAATAAACTGTTAACATTAACAAAGTTACCTACTTATCAAAGGTAAAGAAGCTAACAATGCATACAGAACTTGATCTAAACCCATTCTTCCAGCACATCAATGCTAATTTTACATTGACATAGTAATATTTAACAAAACTTAACAAATATTTATCATAATCTAACCTAGCTATCACACTAACCAACTAATATTTGCAAACATAACAAAGTGCTCACGTCAATAACGCTATCATAGCATAACTTGAACTAAGAACATAACATACCTAACATACTTAATTTACGTATAAACTGCTTTCATTAACAAAATTCTTTGCTTATCAACGGTAAAGGGACTAACATTGACCATAAAACTTAGCATATCTCCCATTTTCTATCACATCTATGATATATCAATGTTAATTTAATATTAACATATTAATATATATAACTACTAAAATTTTCAGTTCCCTACTTAACAACAGTAAGTAGCTAACACTACCTAAAAAACTTAATCTATACCTACTTTTTCAAACATAGCTCTACCATATCAATGTTAATTTTACATTTGCATTGTAATATTTAAGAAAACTTAACAAAAATTTAGCATAACCTAATCGAACTATCATATTAACCAACGAATAATTGCAAACATAACAAAGTTTTCACATCAATAAAGCTAACATATCATAACCTGAACTAAGAATATAATGTGCAACAACAAACCTAGCATGCCTTACACACGAGTAAGGCTATTAATATTAACAAAGTTCTCTACTTAATAACAGTAAAGTATCTAACATTACCTACAAAGCTTAACCTATTCACACTTTTTCAAACGTATCTCTAACATATCAATGTTAATTTTACATTAACATTGTAATATTTAAGAAAACTTAACAAAAATTAACACTATCTATCCTAACTATCATACTAACCAGCGAATAATTGCAAACATAACAACGTTTTCACATCATTAAAAGTAACATAACATTACCTGAACTAAGAACATAACATGTCAGAACATACCTAACATACCTTACGTATGAATGAACTTCTTTCATTAACAAAGTAACTTACCTTCAGATGTTAACACTGTAATCTCAATTTTTACTATACAAAAAGCATAACATATCTGACATACCTTACGTACGAATAAACTGCCAACATTAACAAAGTACACTGCTTAATATCGGTAAAATAACTAATATTGCATCGCAAAATGTAACCTACTCCCTACTTTTCTATCATATCTATAACATACCAACGATGATTTAACATTATCATAGCAATATGTAATAAAATCTAGCAAAAAATTATCATATCATAACGTAACTAACATACTGAACTACGAATAAATGCTAACACAGCAAATTTTTAGCTTATCACCAGATATCAACATAAACAAAGAACATAACCTAACTATCATACTTACCAACGAATAAATGCTAATATAACAAAGTTTTAGCATCAATAAACCTAACATAATATCACCTAAACTAAGAACATAACATATCTGACATATACTGCGTACGAATAAACTGGTATCATTAACAAAGTCATTTATATTTTCTTAATGTTTTTATTATTATAAAATATTGTTCTACACTTATAATTTTTTTTATTCATTTATGAATATTTATTTTAAAATTTTAAACTTTTTGTTTTTACTAAAAAAATTAATTTTTTATTTATAATATATACTTTAATGAACCGAAATCAGCAAAGCAGTAGTGCTCGCATCATAACCCCTACTCTTTCCCCCTCGCATCACGCCATGCTCTAACCTCATCTACGATGCGATTATGTCATCACCAACTGGGTAGCAAATTTGAGGGGGTATACGTCAACTAGAACTCCCTTAAATTGAGGGGAGAAGAAAAGTGTGGGTTATAAAATTTGTTCCTAACCTTCTAAAAACTAAGGTATCGATCAACCTGACCTCAAAATTGATCTCACTGACCTTAGAAACCCATAATTTGACCCATCAAACGTAAAAATCTAACGATTTTAAAGAAAATCCAAGTCATGTCGGCATTTGACTTGGATTCCCTGCTCCAAACGCCTCACCAACCTCAAAATCGATTTCCCTGACCTTAGAAACCCTTAATTTGACGCATCAAGCATAAAAATCTAACGCTTTTATAGAAAATCCAAGTCATATCAGCATATAACTTGGATTCCCCCTTCCAAACGTCTCACTGACTTCAAAATCGACTTTCCTGACCTGAAAAATCTCTAATTTGACGCTTCAAGCGTCAAAATCTAACGACTTATGAAATCCCAAGTCATGTCGGCCATTGACTTGGTTTGTCCGGTTCCAGAACCTCAGAAAACGCCTCGCCGACACGGAAACCCCCTAATTTGACGCCTCAAGCTTCAAAAATGCTTGAAATCCCGAAAAACGCTGTAACGCGATAAAACTCGGCGAACGCTGGTTCGAAGCCTCAAATTTTGGGATCTAGGATCCCAAAATGAACTCAATGTTCCGCTAGACGCTCTGGTCAAACGAAAAGATCGTGCACGCCAAAAAAAGAGAAAATCTGATTTGGTGCCTTTTGTGACGCTTTTCACTGTCGGTTGTGTTCCTTCTACTACTCATGCTCACCTTGCGCGCCTATGAAAATCCTTTATAATTTTGCTATGCTAGTGTGAAGGCATTTGAATCTATTAACAAAGCATTCAAGTTGAAAAATGAGAGCTGTTAAATTTGGTTGTGACTAGCGGGCGGGCCAGCCTTGGAAGGCACCGGCCTCGAGTCAGGATTCTGTTGTGTACCTCGGTGAAAAGAGGTTGGCATCTTCGAGTGCCTATTCAAATAACCCTTAATTCATTATTACCATATTTTGTGACATTACCATTAATAGTTACCTTTATTGCCCCATTGGCATTGAACAATACTATCCATTTAATATTTTCTGTAAAATAAACAATAAAGCTATACCAGTTATCAATACCCCACATTAAATAATTAAGTAGCTTAATATCTCAGCGTATATATATATATATATATATATATATATATATATATACATATATATATATATGCTATATATATATATATTATGTTATATTATATATATATATATATATATATATATATATATATATATATATATATATATATATATATATATATATATATATATATATATATACATATATAGTCATTAAAAATATATATATATATATATATATATATATATATATATATATATATATATTTCATGATTTAATTCAGGAGATAAATCATACTCTGCCTTTTATCTAATTTTCTTTTATTTGCGTTTCAGAAGTTAATTTTTAGAAGTCATCACTAAAGGCCTAAAAAAAAGAAAGAAACGGTAGACAATTAGAAATCAAAAAAAAAATCTAATAGCTCATAAAAAAGATATTTATAAAACTGCAAAAAGTTGTTAAAAAAATAATAAATAAAATAAATAAGATATTATATATTCATTCCTTTATATGTAAGATAATCATATATATATATAATTAAATATTGAAATAGGAGGCTAAAAAACATAAAGAAATCGAAGCAAAAGAAAAAAAAATTAATATTTATAACAGCTTAACTATACAGTAGCTGTCCCACATAAGGGCAGAATAAAACAGTTACAAAAGGAATGAAAATTCGAAAATTAATAACATGACTAAACAGTTACTATAATAATAATAATAATAATAATAATAATAATAATAATAATAATAATAATAATAATAATAATAATAATAATAATAATAATAATAATAATAATAATAATAATAATAATAATAATAATAATAATAATAATAATAATAATAATAAATATAAATACTACACACATACACACATACATAATAATAATAATAATAATAATAATAATAATAATAATAATAATAATAATAATAATAATAATAATAATAATAAACTGTACAGATGAAAAATAAATGAAAAATGAAATCAAAATTTTTTTTTTCCATAAGTTATAGAATTGAACAATCTCTCTTTTAGAAAATAATAAAAAAAAAAAAAAAAAATTAGTAATGGCCATAACAATGATACAATGTAATAATAGCAATAATAACCAGTGTAGAGAACAGTATGATTTCGTTAACCAGTGCTTCGAGATATATATATATATATATATGTTATATATATATATATATATATATATATATATATATATATATATATATATATGAAGCCGGCGCACGAAAACGCGAAAGCGTTTCCTAAATGATAAATGCGAAAACGGTTAAACACCCAATTAAATAAACGAAGTACAAC
>JABUQX010119225.1:17500-20000 GCA_015478945.1 Trachelipus rathkii | reverse complement strand
TATTAAGTTTATTAGAGAAAGAATTCCTGGAAAGTTGGGTCTCAGACAGAAGTAAGAGGTTAGGCTGAGAGTCAGAAAGGTACGTGTGTGCTTCTTAATTATTATTTTTAATTATTAATTATATATATATATATATATATATATATATTATATATATATATTATATATATAGATATATATATATATATATATATATATATATATATATATATATATATATATAGTATATATATATATTATATATATTATTGGTTGACTGCGCAGTCTAGATAGGACTGATGTGGCTTCTTAAATGTATTATTTCTTATTTATTAATAGTATTATGGGTTTTGACTGGACATTCTAGAGTGCCAATGCCGGCTTCTTAATTATTAAATTTTTAATGATTGACTGGGGGACAGGTCTAAATAGGACCATGCGGCTTCTTAAGTATTATCCTTATTTATTATGGGTTAGACTGGCGGACATTCTAGAGAGGTTAATGCAGATTCTTATGTAATTATCAGAAGTAATAATAAGGAAGCTGCCATTAGCCCCTCTAGAATGTCCCAGGCAACCCATAAATAAATAAGAATAATACTTAAAAAGCCGCATAGGCCTATCTAGACTGTCCCAGTCAACAATAAAAATTAAGAAGCCGCCAGTGGCTCCCTCTAGAAGTCCCAGTCAAACCATAATAAATAATAAATAAGATTAATACTTAGGAAGCCGTATGGGCCTATCAGACTTTCCCAGTCAACCAATAAAAATTAATAATTACGAAGCCGCATTCAAGAAGCCGCATTGACCCCTTTAGAATGTCCCAGTCAACTTCATAATAAATCAGGAATAATTACTTAAGAAGGCCACGCTTGGTCTCTTTTAGACTGTCCCATGTCAACAATAAAAATTAATAATTAAGAAGCCACATTGGCCCTTCTAGAAGTGTTTCCAGTAACCCTAATAAATAATTAAATAAGAACAAAACTAAGAAAGCCGTATGGGCCTATTCTAGACTGTCCCAGTCAAGCCAAATAATAATTAATAATTAAAAATAATAATTAAGCCAACCAGTGATCCCTCTAGAATGGTCCTAGTCAAAAAACTCATTTATAAATAAGAAGAATTACATTAAGAAGGCCACGGTCCTTTTAGCATTTGTCCCAGTCGACCAATACAAATTAATAATTGAGAAGCCATTGGCCCCTCTATAAGTCCCAGTCCAACCATAAAAATTAAGAATTTAAGAATAATTTTAATAGTAATCAATGTATTAATGAAAAGTATTCTATAATTAAGAAAAGCCACATGGCCTACCTTGACTGTCCCAGTCAACAACAATAATTGAGAATAATAATTAAAAAGCTGGATTGGCCCGTCTAGAATGTCCCAGTCAATCCATAATTATTAGACTGTCCCAGTAAACCAATAAAAATTAATAATTGAGAAGCCTTATTGGCCCCTTTAGAATGTCCCAGTCAACCAATAAAAATTAAGAATTAAGAATAATTTTTAATAATAATTAATGTAATTAAGAATAGTATTTATAATTAAGAAGCCGCATGGGCCTATTCTAGACTGTCCATCAACCGATAATAATTAATAATTAGAATAATTTATTCCTGAATTATATTGTTATAGGTTGACTGGGACCAGTCAAAAGAAGCCATGCGCCTTTAATTATTATTTATTATTAATTTTTTGTTGGTTGGACTGGGACAGTCTAGGTAGGCCCATGTGGCTTCTTAATTATAAATACTATTCATTAATTACATTAATTAATATTAAAAATTATTCTTAATTCTTAATTTTTATTGGTTGACTGGGACATTCTAAAGGGGCCAATAAGGCTTCTCAATTATTAATTTTTAATTGGTTTACTGGGACAGTCTAAAAAGGACAATGCGGCTTCTTAAGTATTATTCTTATTTATTATTTAGTACTGGGACATTCTAGAGGGTCAATGCGGCTTCTTTAATTAATTAATTTTTAATTGGTTTGACTGGGACAGTCTAAATAGGACCATGCAGCTTCTTAAGTATTATTCTTATTATTATGGAAGTAAACTGGGACATTCTAGAGGGTTTAATGCGCTTCTTTATTATTCTTAATTAATAATTATTATGGGTTGACTGGACAGTCTAGATAGGCCCATGCGCTATTATTATTATTATTCTTTATATTATTAAATTATATGGATTTGACTGGGACATTCTAGAGAGGCCAATGCGGCTTTAATTATAATTCGCAATTATTGTTTTTGACTGGGGACCAGTCAAGGAGCAATGTGGCTTTTCTTAATTATAATTACTATTCATTAATTATTTTAATTATTATTAAAATTATTTCTTAATTCTTAACTTTTATGGGTTGAATGGGACACTCTAGATTGAGATTCTGCGTCCTTCTCTTCTTACTGTCTCTTTATATATTATATATATATATATATATATATATATATATATATATAATAATATTATATATATATATATATATATATATATATATATATATATATATA
>JABUQX010119225.1:7500-10000 GCA_015478945.1 Trachelipus rathkii | reverse complement strand
CGGAAATAGGTAAAAAAAAGAAAAAAAAAGAAAGAAAAAAAAAATCGCCAAAAACTACAATAGCTACAGCGAAAGGGAATTACATTTTGGAATCCTGGTAAAATTTCACATAGGAAAATGCTTTATACGGCACACTAGGCGGGCTCCGAGCCACGGGAACACCAGGCGGGGACGTTTTCCATTACCCGTAGGGCGGGGGGGGGAATTCAGTCTAACCCCGTAGTTCCCCGGAAGGCAGAGAGACGACTCCTGCCATCGGGGGGGTATACCCTTGGGTATTCTTTAGTGAAAAAAAAAGCAAATTTAATAGAAAGTCTATTTTATTTTAACGAGAAACCAATAAATAGGGCTTTTTAATCATATTACTATATTTAATTAACAATAATTTATTTTTATTTTTTATTTTTTTTTTACATTTTCCTATGTGAAATTTTACCAGGATTCCAAAAATGTATTCCTTTTCGCTGTAGTATTGTAGTTGTTAAAGATATTATAGAATATATAACCTATAGATATATTTGTATATATATAATATATATATATATATATATATATATATATATATTTTTACATTTTCCGCACTAAAATTGGACCAGCATTCCACCAATGTATTCCGTTTTACTGTAGCATTAATATTTTTTAAGATACATATGACGGTTATACTAAACGCTTATATATATAATATTATTATATATATATATATATTATATATAAATATATACTATATATATATATATATATATTATAATATGCAACATAAAGAAATAATATAGAGATATTTATATGCAAATCTAAATCTTAATATATTATATATAAAACGTCCTCCCCCAGGAAGGTCATACGCACCTGTCAGCGGCGCCGGGACCCAATCGCAGGGAAAGTCCTTGGGTAATCACGGGCCTCACGACTATATATCCGCTGGGCTGTCAGGCCTATCCGGATGCCGGGAAGCTTCCCATAGTAGCAGGCCACACTACCAATGTACTCATAACGTCTGAGTGGAGACGAAGCTAAGAGTTTATTACAGAATAGCCACGTTCTCTCGCTCCACCCAGTCTCGAACCTGGGGCCTCTCGCTTGCCAAGCGAGTGCTCTACCACTGAGCTAGGAGCGATATATATATATGGAGGAGAATTTGCTCTTAAATTTATACAAATGGGCATCAATTCAGGATACTCATTTTCCATAAATTCCATTGCTTTTGAATACTCATCCTCTGGAAGTACTGCGGTCTGATATTTTGGGTTAAAATATACGCCAATAAGTGAGCTTCTGTTACTGCCTTGATGATACTTCCTTTTTACTTTTGCTAAATCTTGTCAGTTGGGTGGTGGATTGCTGTTCTAGCTCCATGTTCATATTTTCCAAATATAAACAGCATCACCTAGTTTACAGTCATTGCCTTCTAGCTTGGTTAATGCTGTGGCCACACACTCCACACATGAGTTTTATTATAAACTTTTGAAATGGGGCATCGATGGGTAAAAAATGAATTCACAAGAGCTCGAAACAAGAATCATGTTTTAAACATGTTAAATTTACAAATATATATATATATATATATATATATATATATATATATATATATATTAATATATATATATATAATATATAATAATTATATATAATTATATATATATTATATATATTATATATATATTTATAAATATATATAATATATATTTTTATATAAATATAATATATATATATATTATTAATCATTCTCACAATAATATAAAATCAGCAGAAATTTTTATATGCCTGTTCAGTTACTTTCGGATAAAAATTTGAGAACCAATTATCAAACATGCTTAAAGAAAAACCATTAATAATATATATTTTTCAAATATTTTCATGCATGGTTTTTTTTATGGTTTAAAACCAAATTGGTTTAAACATGGTTTAAACCCATCCCCACTATATATTATATATATATATATATATATATATATTATATATATATATATATATATATATATATATAATATATATATAATATATAATATAATATATCAGAGGTGGGCACCCCGCTCATTTATTGGTAGTCCGCTAGCGCACCTTCACACCTCGAGAAAACGTAGTCCGCTAGCGCTCCTCCGCACCTATTCAGACCATCAAATCTCCGTTATCGCAAGTCCGCACGTTCGCACCGTCCGCAACGTCTACCGCTAATAGTGTACGACTTCACAAAAAAGTTTTAATATTAAATTTACTAAATAAGTATATATCCTTCCAAAAAGATTTATTTTATAATATTATATGAAAAATTGAATAAATATTTAAAAATCTCAAGATTTTCCTCTTCCCCCACAATGTCTTCTTCAAAGGACAAGAGATCCATATTACTTTTCAAAAAGATTGGCTGCTCAAAATATCCCCACCGATACTAAATATTCGCTCTACAGCAGCAGAACTAGCGAGAGGTGTATTATATTTATTAGAACAAGTTCAAACAAATTTCTGCCTATGCTGCAAAGGGAAAGATGTCATTGGTGAGAGG
>JABUQX010119224.1:55000-59893 GCA_015478945.1 Trachelipus rathkii | reverse complement strand
AAAAGGAAGAAAGAAGAAAAGAAGGAAAGGAAGAAGAACATAACCAACAAACAACAAACAACAAACAACCAACAAACAACAACAAAACAACACCAAACAACAACCAACAACAACAAAACAAACAACAAGAGAGAGAGGGAGAGAAGAGAGGAGAGGGAGAGAGAGGGAGAGAGGAGAGAAGGAGAAGAGAGAAGGAGAGGAGGAGGAGAGAGAGAGGAGAGAAGAGGAGGAGAGGAGAGAGAGAGAAGAGAAGGGAGAGAGAGAAGGAGAGCTATTGGTTTGGGTTTGCCATTGGGAGGCAAATGATTAAGTTTGCTTGCAATGTTTCAAATTGTTTTTAGACAATTTGTTCACAAAGGTTTTGTTGAGCAGTTTTCTTTTTCTTAAAACATTTGATCCCAAATGGATAATATGTAGAATAAGGACCCAGAAAATAAGTTAAATTTTGATTTTGAATTTGATTTTTTTGATTTTTTTTTGACGTTAGGTGCTTCATGAGTCGCGAAGCCGGGAAAGTCGGGTTTTTTCTGTGGGTTGAGTCGGGGAACTGGAGAAAAAAAAAAAAAAATGTCTTGCTGTAATATGTAAAAAGAGGGTTCAGAGTCGGAAATTTACTTTTTTAGGGAAGGTGGAGGGGGCCGGAAAAAAGGCCGAAGTCAGGAAAAAATTTTTAAAAGTATTGGGAGGTCGGGAGGGTTTTAGGGAGGGAGCCGGAGTAGTAGTCGGCCAAAAATATTTCCTGCTCCAATTCCTGATTTTAAATACTAATTTCTACAGTTTACTTTTTTGAGAAGTAGGTCTCATGGTTAAGTCTGTATGTTTTATCATATTCAAAGACCGCAAGATGATATTAAAATTCAGTCGAAATCTTTTTTTTTTTCTTTCTTGTTCACATTTTAATTAGTATTTTTTTTCTTTTCATTTGGGACATAGATAAATTTTTTCTATAGGGGTTTTGGTATGATTTCCCCCCCACCTTTCTGTGAATTTCGAACCAGGGAAAAATTTCCGGACACCGGGGAATATTTCCCCTCCACGGATATTTAAACATTACGCTATTTACATTTTTTTGATCTTCAGGAATTTCTTGTAGGATTGTCTTTGTAAACGTTCTTCAGAACTTGTTATTACAGGGATGCGGTTGTTTTAGCATTTTTTTTGTAGTTTGGGATGGAAAAACCTGTTTCAATTGATTATATTGCTTTTTTATTTTACTTTATTTTATTTTTCGTATTAGGTCTCGTCTTGGTTTTATGGCATATTCTTTCTTCTTTTTCTTTTTGGAAATAATTACTGTATTTAGTACTAATACCAAAGTTTTTCATCGCCGGCAATATCAAAATACGTTTAAAAAAAAAATTTAAATTCCACCAAATTTTCCAAACTTACCCATTGGGCAAAGGAGGTTTGTGTGCTAGGGGATTTTTGCAAATCCTATGGAAATTAAGCCAAATCCCTATTTCAAATTTTGGCCCCCCCGGGAATTTAGAAGATGTAACTAAAATCGTTTCCATAATAGGGAAATATAATTATAAAAAAATAATTAAAAACGGAAAAAAGGTGGGAATTCGTGGAAAAGGCCCGGGGGAAAACAAAACCTTTTCTTGTTTGAATTGTTTTGTTAAACAAGTTTATAAAGGAATTTTTGAAAAACATTGGGATTTTAGTTTATTGCTTTTAAGCCCACGGAATTCTGGGAAGTTAAAATTTCTTGTTTAATTTATTTAAGGTTCGAAATTAAATAAAAAAACTTAGGTTTCGGAATTATTTTAAAAAAAGTTATTTGTACGTTTTGGCTTTCAAGCCGGCAGAAATTATTTTTCATGGTTTGTTTTTGTTCTCAAAATATTATATATATTAATTAATATTATTTATTATATATATAATATAATATAAATAATTAAATTAATATAAATATATATATATAATAATATATATAATTATAATTATATTTATATATATATATATATAATAATATAGATATATATATAATATATATATTTATTAATATATATATATAGATAATATTATATTTATATTTTACAAGGTATGCAAAAAACGATTGTTTCAATTTTAGGGGCATGAATTTTTAGGGGGGAGATTATGTTAAAACATTTGATAAAAAACTTACTTCGGCCAAAAACATTTCCAAACTTATTAAATTAAATAATAATAAATAAATAATAATAAATAGCTAAATTTCTTTAATCAAGTGATAAATAGCAAATAAATATATTAAGAAATTTAAATTAGTGATAAAATTAGAAAAATAATAATAAAAAATAAATAATAATAAATAAAGAAATTTAATAAAAAAAATTTAATAACTTAGAATTACTTTAATTTAATATATTTTTTTTATTGATTCGTTTAAATTAAATGAAAAACTAATTCTTTTCTTTTAATGAATAAGATGGGGTTTATCTTCTTTAATAAGTGAAATGAAGAGATTAACCCAATGCCAAAATTTAAATGGGATATACCAAATTTCTGGAAATTCGGCTTATTATGGCAAAAACCCACAGTTTAAATGGTGTTTCCTTTTTTGAGCCCCCAAAATTAATTGGCCAAGTTTTAATTAAAATTTTAAAGGAAAATTTGGGTTAAGGGGATTTGTTTCTTTAAATAATTAAATCTATGTAGGCAATTATAATATTATTTAATTACCTAATTAATTTAGAGTTAAAAAAGGCTAATTTGACAGTTCTTACCTTAAGTGCTTATGGCCTAATTTGTTGCAATCCAAATGGAAATTATTATAATGAATATCGGTGTAATAAATTATTGGTTATAAATAATATTTAATAATAATAATAATAATAATTTAAATACTTACAAATTACAGTATTTATACATGATGAACGCGTAGGTATTAATTTAAATTTAAATAAAGTGCAACTTAATTACTAAATAATGAATATATTTTATAAATTTACTTTCTTTCAAAATTAGAATTATAAAAACTTTCCTTTAAATTGTTCCAAATAATGTAACCAATATTTTAATTATTTTTTTGTTCTTAAAAAAAAATTTAATTCCATATGCTAAAAAGGGGGGGCATAAATTGGAGTTAAGGGAATTTCACATGTTTGAAAAATGTCTGCTTTTATTGGCTACTTTAACCAAAATTACGTAGGGTTCTATTTTTCAGTTTTTCGTTCGAGGAACTTCTCTCTCTCTCTTCTTTCCTTCCTTCTCTCTTCTCTCTCCTCTCCTCTCCCTTCTTCTTCTCTTCTCTTTCTCTTCTCCTCCTCTCTCTTTCTCTCTCTCTCGGTCTCTCTTCTTCTTCTTTCTTATTTATATATTATAATTTATATATATTATTATAATAATAATATATATATATATTTATATATTTAATATATAATTTATATATTATATATATAATATTATATATAAATATAATTATATAATATATTATATATTATAATTATTAATTTTATATATATTATGTATATATAAATAAACTTTATTTTCTCTCTTTGCCACCTAGGAAATAATTTGTACCCCCACAGTCCCAACAAGGAAAATGAAGGATAAAAAAAAGAAAGGCTAACGAGACTTTGGTGTATTTTCTCAACCACATTAATTTTTCAAGGGCGTATTAAAGAAGGAAATTTCATGGATAATAAGGGAAATGATAAAAAAACTCCAGTTAAAAAACAATTTTTTCCCTCCACCATAAAATATCAGGCCCTCAAAATTAAGAACTTTAAATAAGATATTTAGCAAAATAAGTTTTATTCTAAAGTTTATAAATAATTTTTACTATATTAAAAAAAAACAATTATTACCCCTTTACCCCAAAAAAAACAATGCTTTAATTAATTTTAAAAAATGTAGCGGGGGGAAAAAATTAATAAAAACCCAAAAATGGATTATTCATAAATAATAAACAGTAACAAATTTCAAAATTAATGGCAATTTAAAAGCATTAATTTACAGTTTTTGTTGTTAATTTATTAAATGATTATTTGAGTAATTAACATTACTGAATAATTAAAAAATAATACTGCTATAAATGATTAGTATTTACACGACAGAGAATAACATAATAGTAATAAAAAATAATACTAAAATTAAATAAAACTAAATAATTTAAATTAGTAATAATAATAATTTTAATTAATAAATAATAAATTTAAATCAATAATAATTAATTAATTAATTTTTAATAATAATAATATTAATAATTAATTTGATAATAATGATTAATATTATAAAAAATAACATTAAAACCAATAACCCAAACATACTAACTACTTACTACTTTACCACTACTATTTTTACTTAATACTATACTTACTTATTTTATACTTATTACTTAACTAACTTTAACTTACTACTTTTAATTTACTACTTCAAACAAATTTATAATAACAATAAATTAATAATAATAAATTAATCTTTATTTAAATAAAAAAGCACTAATTAAATTATTAAATACATAAAAATTAAATAATAATAAAATAATAATAGATATAATTTTAAAAATAGCTTTTAAAATAATTTAAAAAAAAGGAATGAAAAGAAATTTACATTAATAATATTATAATAAAAAACACTCAAAAATTACAATAATGTAATTAATAAAATATAATAATTAATATAAATAATAAATTTAAATAATATAATAATAATAATAATAATAATAAATAATGATAATGATAAATAGATAATCATAAATGGTAAATTATGAAATTTATTTAATATTCTTAATTTAATTAATATAAATAATTTTAATAATTAATTTAAAGAATAATAAATAATTTAATATAATTAATAATAATCATTAATTTTTATATATATAAAAAATAAAAAATATTAATAAAATAAATAATATATATTAATTGAAATAGGCTTTAAAATATTAAACAAGCACCAAGCACAAAT
>JABUQX010119224.1:27500-32500 GCA_015478945.1 Trachelipus rathkii | reverse complement strand
TCACTCGAGCTATTTACTAAAATAAGCCCATTTAACGCGTACTTACTAGCACCCTATTAACCGCACAGCGTAACTATATCACTTGATAATTACATAGTTAATCTAGTCACTAGCATTATCCGGCGCGACTGTATCAGTTTCTATGATAATTTTAATGAGCAAACTATATATCAGCTAATAATTGTAAGTAGATAGAATAAATTATGATGGTAACCTCATACAGCGTCACAGTGCGTAACTAACGACACAGCTACTATTATTAATACCCACTTAATGTGCCAACTTAAAATCTAACCTATAATACCTAACTGAACTGAAAGTCTATTTATCAATATCTTGACCTTAATATAACTATATTGTTTATTAATAATGTGTATATCTGGCAATTAACAGCATGTTGAAATAAATTAAAATTAGGTTTAATTATAAATTATAAATAATATTAAATAATATTTTATATAATTTATAAATAATAATAATAATTAAATATATATAGTACTGTGCTAATATTTAGCAAGTAATTTTAAAATATCTATAAATAATAATAATAATTGTGATAAAATATTTGTATAGAGAATATCATTTATAAATCAAAATCATTTAAAAAAAGTTAATTGGTGCATGTTTAAATAATATTTTTTTATATTAATCAATTTCTAAAAATAGCTCAATAGAAAGTTTAATTTACATATTTATTATCTCCACTATAATAAAACATTTTAATTGATTTTAATGAAATAAATAAAATATTAATATACACATCATCTCATTTGCCCTGCCTTACAGTATATATTAGAATAGTATTTTGCTGGTGTAGCTTTATTCATAATCTACGTTATTAACGTAATTATTTATTTGTATTATATATAGTTACTAATTTATTAATGAAGCATAACTGAATAATATTATGATATACCAATTGATTACACCATGTAGCTATATGTATCCTTAGTATTTGAATATATCATATAATATAGATTATTATATTATATATATATTATATAATACTTTCATTATATATAGATATATATATAATATATATATATGTATATATATTATATTATATTATATAAATATATTAATTATATACAACTCATATATGTAATATAGTTATATATAAAGTTATTGTCTAATTCTATATATTATGTTTGTTTTATATTACCTTAACTATCAATATATATAATATATATATATATATATTATAACTATAATATATATATAATAATAATATTAATATATATATTTATATATGATAGATATGGGTGATTATATTGGGATTTAGTGAAAGTTATGTAATACCAAAGCGTTAATATAGTATTATTATATATATTTATTTATGAGTGGTTATTGCTTACTCGAGAGGTGAGATTGGAGAAGTGACAATAATTAATGATACCCCTATATAAGGTAAGTATTAGATTTAATAGGTAGATCTGAGTTATATATTAGATATATGATAGTGAGGAATTAGTTATGATGTGTTGCAGGGAAGTATATTAGCTTACGTATATTTTGAGTGATACAAAAGAGAGTATAATCGAGTGATCGAAAGAATACTAATTTCGAGTTATGAAACATAAAGTAGATGCGTTTAGAAGTT
This sequence comes from Trachelipus rathkii, assembly GCA_015478945.1. Classification (NCBI taxonomy): domain Eukaryota; kingdom Metazoa; phylum Arthropoda; class Malacostraca; order Isopoda; family Trachelipodidae; genus Trachelipus; species Trachelipus rathkii. Next base: position 30,900 of record JABUQX010119224.1, on the reverse strand, counting down.
ATTGAGTAAGGGTATATGGTGTGTAATCTAGAATTTTTCATTTCATTTATCAATATTGAAATATACATAAATGATTGAGGGAATAATATGGAGGAGATATAAGAATTAAACTAATTGATAATTATTGATGGTCTTTATTAGATAGATGAAGGATGCAACCAGGCGTCTTTATGAACTCAAGGTACACACAATGTAGTATTCTCCCAGTATAATAATTTTTTTTTATAGGCATTTTTACGGTTGTTGTTACTGGACTTGTTGGTGAGATCCGTGGTGTATGGACCTAAAAAATTTGCAATTCTGAAAGGATTTGAATGTAAAAGATTAATTAGAGTTGATGATCAAATAGAACGTTGTGTAAAGAAATTAATATAAGATGTAGTCAAAAGTGAATTGGAGTCGGGTAGGTCGTATATAGATGTATACTGTTCATTAGTGAGCATGAGATTATATCATGTCCTTTGGCTTTATTTTTTTTCGTATGTAATTATAGGATTGGTAGTGTTATATGATATTTTATTTATTGGTGGATTTTATTATTATGTTACGTTTGTCAAGAGTATAATTTGTAGTTTTTTTATGATTAGGAGGAGAGGGGATGAAGGGCGTAGAGATTTGGCGTTTTCTGTTCCTTCAAGCCAATCATTGTATGAATAGATTGTTTTTTACTTCATGTATTATCCTAGGCATGTATTGTTGTGAGTGAAGGGACCAGTTCTCGTGATTGAATTATAAGTTTTACGAAATGAATATAATGTAGTAGTAGCAGGGTAAAATGTTGTCGAGGTTTATATAAATATTATTTTAAACATTGTAGAGGAAGTATGACAAACGAGATCGAGATGTTTCATTACAAGGAAATTAAAGTTAGAGAAAAATGATATCCTTTCCCATGTAAGGAATAGAGAGTTAAGTCTATATGGTTGCTATTAATCAGTAGTTGATATATAGAGATGTATAAAGATGAGAGTACTAAAGATCTATTGCGATATGCGATTGTTGTTTAAGCGTACCAATGTGTGTTGGGTATATTTATTTTGAGTTGAGTTGTTTTTGAGATGTGAGTATTATATTAGTCTCTGATGATCCTGACATGTTCTGAATAATAATAGAATAGTACGTTCCAGAGTCACATCTAGATTAGAAAATGACGAACAATCAAATATGTGAGTATGGTATTTGTTATTCAGTGTTGAGTGAGACGAGTAATTATAAAAATGTAGGAATAGCAGCTGTATATTTACATAGCTAGTGAGTGTACAAAATAGGAATGATAATAAAGAGAAAATGGATAGATATAGTATGAGAAAGTACGTTGCAAGCGCTCTTGTGTGCAATTAGGAAAACTTATGATCGATGCGTTGTTAATACAAATTATTGTGTAGTTGATGTATCAGGAGGTAAATACCGACATCTGAATCTGTTAATGAGACGGAATATATAAAACTCAAATTGAAGATATAAGTTACACGTTATAAAAGGATGCATTCTAGTATATATGTAGAGGTGAGAAGAAATTTAGAAAGTGATAAAGAGTGCAAGTGATGGCAGTGGGGTATTTTGCTTTAGGTTTGATATGCATTGTAGAGGCACCTGGGGGCCCAAGGTAATTTGTAACACCTAACCAACCTTCTGAAACTTGGTGGATGCGCATGACGCGAGGTGTGCCGTACAGGGTCGTCACCCCCATCGTATTTGTTCCGGGAAGCTCTTATGGGTGGATTTTTCGGACTGCGGACGAGGGTTCTCGGAGACTGAATATTAGTGTCTGATGAAAGGAGAATATCGAGCGTGTTCTAGGCAAGTGTCTATTATCGACCTAGCCTCTTACATAACTTTTCTGTAGTCTACTAACTAACCGATCTCTGTTTCCGGTGGCAGAATAGTTACGACATACTCTAATTCCACCGCACCGCGAAAAGTGCATTTCAAAGAATAAATAAGAAGAGCATACGTGATGATGTATTGAAATAGATATTGATTAAATCAATGATGAATGACAAGATGAACCTATGTCAATAAATTAAATAATTTTAAAAATGTCAATTATAATAGGCTAATAATAAAATAAAATTAAATATTTACCTATCCAATACCCTTATTATTTAAATATATTTATTATATTAATAACTATCTTCCTACAGTTTTTTATATGTTACATTTAATTCAAAACTGCTTAATATAATATATTGATTTCTGCATCACATTTGTTGGTTAATTATTTTCTATTAATCTTTCTTGGTTTAATTATCTAAACTACTGACTTAATGAGGGCTCACGGAACCATAAATACTTATATTTAAGCTTATAATATTTATAAACTGTCAAAATTGATTTTTTTTTAATCTAGTTCATTATGTTCCATGTATCTGTTAATACTTATTTAGTCAGTATGGTCTCCAACAATCAGTGATGACATAATATAAAGGTAAGAACTATACTACAATTATACTAATTACAAATATTACATTATATATATATTAATATCATTAAAATATAATTTTATAAATATATATATATATATATATTAATATATTAATATAATAATATTATATATATTATAATTTATAATAATATATTATTAATCATATATTAATATTAAGTTCTTATTTATATAATATATATATATAATATTAATATAGTATATAGTCGTCATTTCTTCCGGCATCTTTTTTCAGATCAAATAATAATACTTTCTCTATTTTAGGAAACACCATTCTTAGTATTGTCCTTTTACACTTGTTGTACATGACTTAAACATTTCTTAGAGTATCTTATAACTTGCAACTTAATTACTTGAAAAATCTACTTGAAAATATAACCAAGACAATATATATATATTGGATATTAATAATATATTTTATAAGAGAGAGAGAGGATATAGATATAGATATATTTATTGTTAATGTATTAGTTCTTAGGAGCATGCATTCCTTGTACATTTGTATGAATTGAATAAGATTGATATAGATATAGATATGAGAGATATAGTAGAATATAGATGATACGATATAGTAGAAAGTAATAGATATATATAGAGAAGAAGATAGAGTAAAGTTAAATTATAGTGTTCGAGTAGTCGTGTAGCGAACTGGCTAAATGTGGAGGCTAAGGTCAACTAGTTAAATGACCCTCATAATATAAGTATGCGATGCTAACCGGTTAAATCACGATACAACAAACTGTGCTAATCAATACTTGTACATCATACATTTCCGTCCTATATACTGTAGCTTAATATTTTACCGTTTTTACAGCACATAATGAAGATGTATTATATTAATTAATATTATAATATTTAATTATAAATATATATTATTATAATAATATTAAATTATATATATTAATTATATATATAATATATTATAATATATATTATATTATAATTATATTATATTTA
>JABUQX010119224.1:0-15000 GCA_015478945.1 Trachelipus rathkii | reverse complement strand
TTCCTTTTTGACAAGTGGTTTCCGAATATCGTTGTGAGAACCCGGTTTTAGTATTTCACGTGGAGGACAACCTGAGCTGATATAGTGCTCTGCTTTTGCCCTACTATCCCATTTGCAAAGGAAGCACATATACTTTGTATAGCCAGTTTGCAGTCTATTTAGAAGAGCAACTACTTATAAGTCAGCGCATATAAGCCATTCGTGCTCATTGTAGTGAACTTTGTTTAATATGTAGACTAACTTTTCTTAGGTTTCCTTTAAAATTACAGAATGTGCAATGGGGACTGATGGGAAGATATTGCCATTATCTAATGGAACAGCCTTAGTGCTGTATAGTGATACGTCGATAAACAATCTCCATTTTTCTGGATGGTAGACAATGTCTAGATCGTTAAACAACCCTTGAATGTTGTTGCTTTTGAAAAAATATAATTCTGACCAATGACAAAATAGGATTCTTTTGCTTGAATATTGATAATTATATCAAAAAAGTTTGTACAACTCTGACACCAGAATCAGCTAGTCTCTCAAATGGACTCTCAATTAAAAAGGCTTGTGGCTCGGAACATCCTACAGTTTTTCGTCTTCACTTGCAAAGCGGTGGATTAACGTATCAAAATACCTAAAGCTGACGTCATCCTCCAACATATGTGTTCTATACAAATCTAGTAATAAATAGGAAATTAATTGGCTGCTAACAGTGATCAATTTAATAGTGATCGTGACCAAATACCGTTATTGATATTATTATTATAAATTAGTGCATTGGAGTAAGTGATAAAAATATTAATAAATTATTGGTATTATTATTATTTGAAAATAGTGCTGAGTGATGAAAATATTGTTAATGATGGTAGTGTTATATGTATTTGTTTATGTATATGTTTTTTTTTGTTTGGATTATGTGTATATATTTTTCTTTTTTAGGAATGATATTTATTCATATAAAAGCGCCCGGTAGCTCAGTGGTAGAGCACTCGCCATACAAAGCTAGAGATCCCAGGTTCGAAACTGGTCGAATGGGAGAATGTGAGCAATTCTCACCTTGAGCTTGGCTCCATCCTGCTCGAATGTTAATTGAGTAAATCTCCTCCTTGATTAGGGCTCTGCCCGTGAGCGGTGGTGTTTATCTCTGTAAAAAAAAATAAAAGAAAAAAGATCGTTAAAAAACCCTTTAATGTTGTTGCAAAAGCACATGCTATTCTCCATTGAAAAATGTTGCTGTAAAGCATCCCAACGAAGTCTAAATTTTGTAATCATCACGTCTTTTTTTTTTAGTAAATATCTTTCTTGAAGCCGAGAAGCAAGTAATTCGCTTTGATGCTTTGATAATGACAGATCACGTACTAAATCTTTTAAATCGGACTAACCGAAAACCCTTGGTTTTGATTCTTCTTGCTTTTCACATGGCTCATCCGATTCCATATAGTCAGAGTTTTCTGGATAGTCCTCTGAATCAGAAAATAAATGCATCTTTTTATGCCGTTCAGGAGGTGGAATCTCTTTTGAATGGGGCACTGGACGCATAGCTGATCTCAAGTCAGGGTATACATTCCACTTCCCACTCTTCTTACCGTGACCTGAAGAAAGGAAATATTACAGCTTATAAAAGGTGTATTTTAAAAGGTGTTATATCACACATTTTTTTTTATATTGCTCTTATTATTAATGAGCATGAAAAGCATAAATGATTACATGCAATTAATACCTTTTATATCAACCAAGCAGAAGTAACAGTCTGTTGTGTGACCTTGAGGTTCCCTCCAAATCATTGGAACACCGAATGTGAACTGCTTCTGTGTTCCCTTTAGCCATCTTGACAGTGAACTTGAACAGTTTTTGCAACATATGTAAGGTGCCCACCCCTTATCTTGATCTCCGACTTTGCACTTGAAATACAGGTGATAAAGTTTTTTAACGTGAGAAGTGAGATTTGACCGATCTCTCTTAATTGTCAAATTTCCACAAACATAACAAAATTGGTTGGGAGAGTTTTTACAAGCTCTTCTAGACATATTAAATTTTTTAGGTAAATAGTTACCAACCTGAAAAGAAACATTATAAACAATTAAATTGAAATCAAATATTTTTACAAAATGAGAAATTATATAATTATAATTATATAACTATATTATGAAAATGTCATATTCTGGGGTTCATTTATGCATAGAATCTGAATTTGAAATTAGTTTTAAGCTATCACATACAGTTTTTATGAAAAATTTTGTTTTTTTTATAATTTAGGGAATTTAATAATTATATTAATTTATTATCATCCTTAAATTAGACAAAACTACACTTTTCCAAAAAAACTGTATGAGATAGCGAAAAACGAATTTCAAATTCGGGTTCTATGCACAAAAGTACCCCAGAATATGACTTTCACATCTTTGCGTAATTTTGGCTGTTGGACAGCGTAATCGAAGGATTAGAACTTCAAGAGAGCGACGGTCTCCTCTCTCTCTCTCTTATCGTGTATGGACGCTGGCTGATGCTTTCTCTCTTGCTGGCCTCAATACGGACTGGTTCTCTGTTGGGTTTGTTTTCTTTTCTATTATTTTGCGTGATTTTTTTTTTTTTTTTTGCTTTACGTGATTCACGTACTTTTTTGTGTTATTTTTCCTCAGTATATTTCATTTAATTATCATCTGGTGTTATGTAGGGCATACAGAAATGCCTCGGGCGCGATCAGACAACTTCTTCATAGCATTTATTGCAATTGAAACATTTAAAGAATGGGGTGTTACCGACATATGTGGACGTGTTAAGATATTTATTTCAATACAACAAGAGGCTTTTGAAAGAAAACAAACAGGGAAACCCAGGTTTGGCTGATGTCGTGTTCGCCATTAATAAAAATTTTCAAAAGCATATTGGGAAAAAAAGCTCCACTTACTGTTTTAACAGGCCAGCAAAATATTTACATAAATAAGAGCATACTATAACAAATTATGGAAAATATTAAGAAGCCTTTTGAAAATGAAAGGTTAAACTAAATTCTTCGGAAAAAAGTTGTGTCATTTCAGAGTATCAAGGGAGAAACCTGTTCGATATTTTCATTATGTAAATGGCAAGGACTTTTTAAATCTATATTGTAAAATCTAACAGTACCTGTAGCGGAAAGGAGATTTATTTAACGATCAAGAACTATTTACGGTAAAGAATTGATTAATGGGGAAATATTGACAATAAAGCAAGCAAAAATATTGCTTGAAAAAAATGAAACGCCAAATAACAACAGTACCAATAAAAGTTAAAAACGTTCATTGCAAGACAGTGAAGTAAAGAAACAGTTAATAGATCTTTTTCCGTTCTGATTAGGGGACACATTGAATTCCTCCAAGGCTCTTCTAATGAATTATAAAGGTACTGAATATAAAAAATGAACGAAAAACACGATTCTCCTTTAAAGTAGTTGATCGTAGCAACATCAGAAGGGAAAGAATAAACCGCAGTGGACTTTGAAAGGAAAAAATGAGAGGGAACCTTTTCATTCGGAGCATGTTATAATAAACTTTGACCGCCGAAAGACAAACTTTAATTTAGTTTAAGGAAGAGAAAGGATGCTATAAAGGCCATAACCCAGAAGAGCATTTTATTCTACTTTCAGAACTAGGTTTCTTTTATAACTTGTCTTTGTTTACTCCTATACCAATGGCTTATAAAGGTTCTAAAATGGTATAATAAAACAACTTGAGCTTACTATGTGATGTACTTTGCAATGGTTTGAGTGTGTGATACATACAAATAAATTATCATGTCATCTATCTGTAACATTTAGACGAAAAAATCATTGAACTTAAAGGAGCACTTGTGGGGAATGGGAAGAGTTAGTGGAATCTTGGCGAAAAAAGGAATGCCTGTAAAAAGCTATGAAAAAGATAAAAAAATACTTTGCCTGATATTTGCCCTTGATGAATTTAATACAGATCAGCGATATCTCTACAAAATGTATACTAGAATTTCCTTAAGCTTATCAAGAAAGGGTTCTGTAAAACTGAGTTATTCCATGTGGCTAACGACAGCAAATTGAATTTTTAAGGGATTATATTCATCAAAAGAACCCATCAGGGAACTTTGAAGGTTTTACAGAGTTGGTTATCTAGAGTATACGCATGCGCCTTATTTTGATTTTTAAAATCATAAGTTCATATTCTGTTTGGCATGGGAATTCAAACGCTTTTTACAGCATTAATACAAAAATCTCGATTTCACTAGTCATGAATAGTTAATGAACAGAATTGATAAACGTTGCAAAGAAACGATATTTTTGTATCCTCTCAGAGAGACGATCCTTCGAACTCTGTTTGGTTTTCCTTCCAGAAAGACAACAGGACGAGAGAGAAGAGTTGGTCCTCCAAGAATTTTAAAATGTTGACCAAATAGCTAAAGTAGAATAAAATGCTCATAAATTTAATATTGTTTTAAATTTCCAAAGCAGACGACCTATATTAGATCTGATTGACTGGCAAATCAGTACCTTACTAAAATCACCAGTTACAATTTTCTATTTCTGATAATGAACTTAAGGCGATGATTTTGGACGTTCCTGCTGGCATTGATATTTTAAAACTTCCGTGACATTTACAAGCAGTAGGTGCTGTGTCCAAATTAGTTCCTCGAATAAGCATCAGCCGAAATGTGTTTCAACAACGCAAGAGATGGATTCATTAGATCAAGAATAGCACCTAGAATTGCGTTACCAAATTTGATACCTAAAAGTCAATATCTCCAAGTTCTATATGGCATTAACCTAAATATTAAAACAAAAGCGGTTGGGAGGCTGGTAGGCTGTGAGGCTGTGGGAAGGCTGGGAAGCTGGACGATAATGTTCACCAGATATTTACCACATTCACGTGGGTGAGTTCTGGGTTGTTTTCACACAGAAAAGAAGCAAAGAGCTGCATGAAAAATTCATAAATTTTAAAATGTTAAAGAGATTTCTGTGGCAAATTGGCAGCCAAAAATTACGTTGTAGGAAGTTCAAATTTCACACAGATGATTACACTTATAGGTAGCAACTTTTTCGCATATAGGCTAATAAATGAACTAAACTTTTTTTGGCAAGTTTTTTCACTCCACCCTAATATATATTATTATATATATATATATATGATATATATATATATATATATATATATATATAAATATATATATATATATATATATAATATATATATATATATATACTCTATTTTTATATACTATATAATATCTATTATATAAGTATATATATATATTATATATGTATATACTATATATATATATAGTATATATATATATATTATATATATATATATAATATATATTTATATTATATATAATATATTATAATATATATATATATATATATTATGTGTTGCAAACGATAAACCTGCTATATCTTTGAAACATTATCATTTGGGTCACATGATCAAAAGGCATATTTTTAATTATTTTTGTACCCCCTATCTATCCCCGAAGTGGGTCTTATGTGTTGTTACATTACACTCTTTATGTAAGTTTATTAGGGTGATGACTTTTATACAACCTCGTTTCCCTGTATCATAATTTGATGAGCTTTCATTAAAGGTTAGATAAATCATACTTTCAAGATGATTTTATTAAAAGCCCCACGCACAAAATGATTTTAAATTATTTTTAGAATCACGTATATACAACATTATATAGGGTCATCAAACACACAAGGAAGTCAATTATTCACGATAATATCATTGGAAAGGATGAATCTCAGTGGGAGGTTGTCCTTGTTTCGGTAGAAGTCGTGCAAGTCTTGCATAACTTTGATCTATCGCTCACAGCACTGGTTGCTTCGGGCAATGTTGATTGGAGATTCATCTGTTTTCCAGTGTGATTTCAAGCATTTGAAATCTGTTGAGTAGTCATTAAGAGCGGCAGATAGTTCATCAAAATCTTCAGCGCGGAACAAATGACTGCTAAACCAGTGATCCATCCATGAGTAGGAAATGAATGAACAGATTTTACGCAGCCTGTTCCGGTTTTCAGGCATCAGAATAAACGCAAGAATGGCTAGAATGGCACGAGAGTTCCAGCGTGCATTGCTGATGTTTGGAATCTGTTGAAACTTCACGAAGGGTATCTCATTCCTCTCAATGTAGTGACGAAAGACACGGGTGAGGTGGTAGAGAAACTTCATGTCGTCTCTCCAGCCGCCTGTTTCCTTAATCTCAGTATTACCGTTGCTGAAGGCTGCTTTCAATTTATCATAATTGCTCATCAAATCCTGCACAAAGAAGTACTCGATGTTAGGTGATTTAGTCGACCCATGGAGCTCATCGTCCATGACAACGCGAAGAACGCGATCCAGCACATGGTGCTGGCAACTGATGAACTTGGGTTTGGGGTAACCTTTCTCTTCGAACATTTGCTCCAGCCGAGCAACAACGCCTGTCCTCTTGCCGATATTCACGCTTGCTGTATATACAATAATCATCACAATTGATCCCCACAGGTTAAACTCCTCTAATACATCCCGAAATCCTTTTGCGATTGTTTGAGCTTTCCCATTTTTCAATTTGAGCGCAGTCAACATAATTTCTTTTGCTTCATTCTTGAGGACCACTGCCTGATATTCAAAGCCCTCAATGTGTTTGCCGTCAAAGTGTATGCTCCACTTCTCCAGATGAAGCGTGCTCACCAAGTGCTTCTTCACCTGAGCAGTTCTTGTGTAGATAGCCTTTTGTATTGCTGACTGACATGGGGTTGGGATTTCAATGCCCTCACCAGAAAGCTGGTGGCACACCTTTGCTGCTCCGTGGGACGACAGCTTTGAGCTTGTAACAAGGCGTCTTGCAATGCCTGTTGGGTTATGCTTCCTTGTGCTCGTTGATGCTGCATTCTCATCCTCCCAAGGACTGTCTTTGCTGTTGTCGGATGAGTCCGTGCTACTTTCGGAACAATCAGGTGGCGCTGAGCTGGTAATTGTGGACACAGTCGCTTCCATTGCCTTCTTTCGCTTGGATGGGTGGATGGTCTTGGCACTAGCAGGTTTGCCAGTGGAATAACCAACCTGGCCCTTGCTCTCAATTTGCAGTTTGTAGAGGTTCTCATCCTCTTTGCACATCCATTCGCCTTTCACCTTGGTCACGTCAAACAGTTCATTCAATGCATCAAAGTTTTGTTTCTTTCTGCAGCGCTCATAGTCTTTCAGAAGTTTTGCTAGTTTTGCACAAATGGCTTGATCAGATACATGCGGGAAGTTCAATGTTTTGCTCCATAGGGCTTTAAGCTCCACAGCAATTAGACCGATCCTCTCTCTCCGTTCTTTGGCAGTGGATTCAAGAAATTTGAAGCGTCCAATGACGTGGTTTTTCTGAGGCATGCGACTCCGTTCACTCAAGGATGCTTCATAAATTGCCACGTTGCCTCTTCTTGATGGCGCTTGAAACTGGACTAAGTTCTTTGTCCAGGTTTCCTTGTTCTTCTCCGTGTTAGAAGAGCTCTTCTTGAACGACATGTTGTCTTCTACTCAGCAACTGAAATAGAAAAGGCCTTAGCGTAAATATTAAATCCATAACAAATTAAAGAAACTGTTATTAAGTTTTAACATCTCGCTTATATACCAGTTTATACCACACTAAAACTCAACTACCCGCTTTGAACACCTCGCTTATATACCAGTTTATACCACACTGCGAAACAGCTGAAGAAAATATTAGAACTCTACAGAAGCTTCCCGAGCAATTACGTCACCGTGACGTCACTGTCCGGGCGGACGGCGCACAGCGTTCTATGATATTCTGGAACATTCTATACAATAAGTCGGTTATGATGACTTGTTTAATATTAAATATCGCATAATACAATTCTATAATATTGCTAAAATGGTTACATAACATTTCAAAGTGGTTTGTGCGTGACCTTTTTCAATATTTCAATGGAATAAACGTCATTTTAGTCATTAATAGGCAAAAGTTCATCCATTCGTGCTACAGGAAATGATTTTCGAGAAAAAAAATCAAAAAGTCATCACCCTAATATATATATTGTGTGTTGGCTGACTACCATCTGATATATATATATATTTATATATTTATATATATATATATATATTTATTATATATATTTATAATATATAAAATTATATATTATAATATATATATATATATATTATATATATATATATATATATATATATATATATATATATATATAATATATAATATATATATATAATAAATATATATATATATATATAATATAATATTATATATATATATATTTATATATATATATATATTATATATAATATTATATATATATATATATATATATATATATATATATATATTTTTTATATAAATATATATATATATATATATATATATATATATATATATATATATATATATGTATATATATATATTATATATATATATATATATATATATATATATATATATATATATATTATATATATATATATTATATATATTATATAATATATATATATATATATATATATATATATTAAATAAATATATATATATATATATATATATATATATATATATGTGCGTTAGTGACAGGTTGTGTTTTATCGGAGCTCCAATGGAATGTGTGTAGTTTATATCGTTTTGGTTATTTTTTTTAATTAAGTGTGTTTTGTTTATTAAGTGATGCCCTGTTTTAAATGGTTTTTAACTATTATGGTTTTAATATGTGAAGAATCTGATGTAACCTTATAAAGATAAGTTATTCGTTTTTAATTTTTGAATTTGAAGCTTTTTTAGTTATGTTAGATACTTATAGTTAGTTTTTAGGATTGGGCAGTTGAAAGCAATACGTAGTTTAGCTAGTACTAGGTTATGTTTTTTATTTTTTATTTTTTTCCTCGACTTCTTTTTAACTTAGTTTTTTGGCGTTTACGTATTTGAATATTCGTTATTATAATTTATTCAAAGTTTTTAGCTTCCACTTTTTTAGTTGATCAATGGTATTTTTTTTTTCTTTTTTTGTATTCAATTTTTTTGAGAGTGTGAGAGGTGCGAAGCGTTTTTGAACTTTTGGATTATTCATGATTTTAGATATTACTGTTAAATATAGGTTTAGGTATTTTAAAATTTCAGCGTTTTAAATTTAGTTTATAGCTTACGATAACTTTTATCTCGTTTCTCTTTTGGGTTTTGTCTGTTTTTCGTCTGTTGCTCTTTATTTGTGGTTGTGATTGTGTGTGCGTGTATGATATGTGGGGATTTGCACAGGCGCGGGCTTTCATTAGACATTACCAAAATCCGTGGCTTGCACTCTAACTTTGCATCAGTGGAATACCACCTCTCTAACTCTAACCTAATCTTTTGCTTTTGTCTGAGACCCAGATGGCTAGAAATTCATCCTCTAACTCGTCTTAATATATCCAACTATAACTTATTTCATAATTACCGCTTGAAGGGTGGAGTATGTGCCTATGTAAAAATAAACACTCCCGTAACACGTCTCGTGAATCTTGAATCTCCTAAACTTCGATGTTCTGTGGCTTTAAATCTTTCTTCCTTCTACTACAATAATCTTGTGCTTCTGTTACTGTTCTCCTAACAGAACAGACTTTCACGCCTTTTTTGAATATCTTACTACTTCTCACGAGACTGTTATATCTTCTCATCCAAATACTCGAGGTCCTCTATTTAGGGGATTTTCAATGTACATAACACTGAACTCGTTTGAGGTCCTCTCATACTGATTTACGTGGGGAGGAGGCCGAATCATTCAGCATTCTCAACGATCTGAAACAACTAATTAAAGAACCCCAACACCACATTCCTTGATTCGTCCTAAACCAATTCTTTGAACACATTTAACCTATGTTTCACCACTAGTCCTTCCTCTCTTTAAATACACCACTTCGCTCCTATCGGGAAAATCTGACCACAACCTTATATCTCTTTAATTTTAAAAAACTTTCTCTCCAACAGCTCCATCCTGCCCCTACTCGTTTTTTTCTGGCACTTTGGTTCGGGCCGATTGGGGGGCATTGCGTTGATTCTACGCTAACTATAATTGGAGATGGACTGCTTTTCTCTCTGGTGACGCTTCGACTTCTGCCCATAAGGTGGGAGCTGTAATCGTTGATGGATGAGCAGATTCATTCCTTCCTCGACTAAACCTTTCTCTCCCCTCCTAATCCATGGTTCGATCGTGGTTTGTCTCTGGCCATTCAGGCTAGAGACAGTGCGAATCGGAAGTGTGGAAAAAATTCTCGTTCTCCTATCACTCTTGCTTATTTTCATTCTGCTAGAAATCGTTGCAGGGATACTCTTCGACGAGCAAAGCGGGCTTTCATCAAACGAAAGTGCGCTAACCTTTTTGGTTCTCCTAGTGGCAAATCTTTCTGGCCTCTTGCCAAAAACATCTCTTAACACTTCTCGTTAAATCTGTCTTTCCTCCTTCTTTTATTCGCTTCTGATGGTTCTGGTGCCTAATTCTCCAACTGAAAAAGGGCCAATCTCTTCGGCCTCTATTTTCCTCTAACTCAACCCTGGACGATTCTGGCATTCCCTCATTCCTCCGCCTTTCCTCTCAGGTGTCCTATGCCTTTGCCTGTGATTACATTCGATCGGGTGCATGGGCTCCTGAAATCTACGAACGTTAGGAAGGCGGGTGGCCCGGATGGCATTCCTCCCCGAGTTTTGAGGGAGTGTGCTTCCGTGCTATCCCGCCCCTCGTTTAACTATACTCTCTATGTCTCAATACTAGTACTTTCCCTCAGTGTTTGGAAGCACGCCCATGTCCAACCTATTCCGAAAAAAAGGAAGCCGCTCTGAATCCCTTTCTACCTATCGCCCTATAGCTCTTACTTGTATTCTATCTTAAGATCTTTGAAGAAACTCTTCACAACTCTCATTTCTTAATCATCTGGAATCTCATTCACTTCTTTCCGAACGCCAGTACGGCTTTCGCGCTCGAGGTCTACTGCGATATACTTTCCTATCTCTGTTTTATGGTTTTCCGCCCTTAGGAACTTACGGGGAGACTTGGTGGTGACCGCTTGACATAATCCCAAAGGCATTTGACGGGTATTGGCACGGCGTCAGCTGCTCTACAGCTCCCCTCCCTTTGGGTTCCTCCTTCTCTTGCTTACTTCATGTCTAGTATTTCTTTCAATCGCCAATATACGCTGTTGTTGATGGGGGCTGACTTCTTCTTCTTTTTCTGTTAATAGTGGTGTTCCTCAGTTCTTCTTATCTCCTACTTTATTCCTACTTTTTCATTAATGATCTTTCCACCTGCACAATCTAACTCTATTCACTCATATGCCGATGACTTCGACCCTTCATTCTTCACTCATTTCAATTGCTGCTCCCTTCTTTTACTTCTTAGAATTGCCTCTCGTTTATTCTTTCCGATTTCATATTCTCGCTGATCTGTGATAGAATTTCCGTGGGTGGGGTGTCTCGAACCTTGTGAGGAAAATTTCAATCTTAAAAACTCAACTTCTACAAATCTCCCTCTCTAAGACACCTTTTAACTTTCCTATCTCTTCGACGGTTCTCTCGTCTCTCCTTCCTGTTGACAATATAAACATCCCTTGCCCTTAAATAAAAAAAAAATAATGTCTTGGAAACCTCACATCACAATGCCGTTTTGCTAGGGCGGCTCAAAAAAACTGGGGAGTTTTCTGTTTAGGACTGCGAGACTTTTTTCCTCTTTCCAGTTGCTCCAGCTATATACAAGGGCTCATCCGCCCTTGTATGCATGGAGTACTGCTTTCATATCTGGGGGGGGGGCATCTGGTTTCACCCGGCTTTTAGATAGGGTCGAGTCAAAGGCCAAAAGGCTTATAAATTGTCCCATAACTTCCAGTTCACTTGACCCTCTATTTTTGCGGCGCGATGTTGGTGCTTATCTCTTTTCTATAGGTACCGTAGTGGCAGGTGCTCGAGGGACTTTATCACCGCGTTCCACAACCTTTTACGTCGCCTCGATAGAGTAAAGAGGTGCTGTATCTGCACATGAGTATTGTGTTGATATTGGTAACTCCTGACTAGTTCGCATATTTGCTTGTGCTTCTTTCCTGCCACCTCTGTTCGGTGTGGAATTCACTTCCATCTTCTGTGTTCCTGCTGAATTTAATCTCTCCCCCACTTCAAGGCCTGCGTCTGCGCTCATCTGCGTAATTTGCGTTAGTAGTTCGATTCTGAGGCGTGTAACACCCAGGTGCTACTGTAACACCCCCTCCTTGAATAGGGCTCTTCCCGTGAGTTTGGTGTGACAACTTTAAAATATATATATAGTGTTCAATTCCAATTGGACATCACAACGTAATATTACAGGTATAGCTTCTCGTGCGTCGTGTCCCCGCTCAGCGATATATATAACATATATATATATATATATATCATATAATATATATATATATACATTAATCCTATATTATATATATATACCTATTTATAATATTAGGATATATATAAAGAGTTTCGCCTATATACCTGTCTTATACATATGCTCTCCTCTCTCCTAGTACTCTCTCTCTCAGTTGTATATATGAGCTCTGACTCATATACGCATTATATAGAAATATCTATTATTATACTATACTCTCTCTCTAAATACTATAACGTTATATATATATCTCCACTAATATATATAATAAATATATATATATATAATATATGCTTGCCTATAGGCTATACTACTACTAATATATCACTACCTATATATATAATATATATATATCATACAATAGGCGACTATAATAATATAACTATATATATATACCTTCATCACTACTCACTCTATTATACACTCACTTTATATACTATATATCATACTATAACTACCCTAAATATTCATATAATACTCACCTACTATATATCATCATATACTATATTATTCTATATTCACTATCTTATATATATATATATATATATTATATATATAATATATATATATAGTATATATATATATATATTATTATATACATAGCATAGAATATGTCCAAATAATGTATATCATGTTATATTATATATATCATATAGTATAATAATATATATATATATATATATATATATATAATATAAGATATATTTCTATCTATATATACTTTATTATATATATATATATATATATATATACCATATATATATATAAATAAATAAATAATATATATATATATATTATATATATATATTATATTATATATATACTATATATATATATATTATATACTATATATTATATATATATATATCCTAATTTTCTACCTAATAAATACATAGAAAATATTATGTAGTAGGTAGACGTGTCATGTAAATTCTTGGAGCCAATGCATTACGGCACCTGAAAGAAAATTCGAGTAACTGCGTTAAGAGCTAATTCTATAGAGACAGTTATAGTAAATCTTCTTGATTATATTATATATATATATATATATTCTATAACTAATATTATATATATATATATACTTATATATATATATATAGTTTATATACTATTTATATATATAATAATATATATATATATATATATATATAATATATATATAAATATATACTATACATTATATATATATATAATATATACTACTATATATATATATATATACTTAGTATATATATTTATAATATATATATACTATATATATACTATATATATGACCTATATATATATACCTATATAAATATATATATATATAATATTAATACTATTATTATACTATCATATATATATATATCTATATATATATTATATATATCTTATATATATATAATATATTATAATATATTTAATATATATAGTATTATATATAAATTATATAATACTATTATTCTATATATATTTTATTTAGTATACTTTTTCTGTGTTACTTGTACTTGCACCTTTTGTACTTGAAAATTTGCAAAGTACTTGGAAGTACTTTTGACATTTTTAACTGGCCAATATTCCGTTTTTATTAATTTCCTAGGTATTAATATTAATATTTTTTAATATATGTATTCTAAATAAATTTTCAGGTAATAGTAGTGTAGAGGGGTGTTTCCCCCGACTTTTATAAAAATCACAGGCTAAACTCTAAAAAAAAAATAATAATGAAGAATAATGAAAACGAAAATCTGTACAGTTTCTCTTTTAAGAAAAAAGTTACAGCCTCTCAAAGTTGTTTAAAACTCCCATAAGACTTTCATTTTTATCAATCTCCAGAGTTAGGGTCTCATTTCAGGCCTTCTAGTTCAGGTTATAATAAGTTTTGTTAGGTATACACAGAGAAAAGTTCTTGGTCCAAGTTTCCTTGCTCTTCTCCGTGTTAGATGTGCTCTTCTTGAAAAACATTTCTTTTATTCAGCAACTGAAATAGAAAAGGCCTTAACGATAAATAATTAAATACGTAACAAATCTAAAGACAACTGTCATTGAGTTTTCATTATATTTATTAAAATCAAAGACCAATTCAAAATCATAGAAAATTAAAAAAAGGCTTATATCACCAGTTTATAACACTAGCGAAACAGCCTGAATAAAATATTAGAACTTTACACGAACCTCCGAGCAATTACGCTCACCCATGAACGTCACTGCTCCATTCTATGATCATTCTGCGAAAATTCTTCTACAATCTCTGGTACAAAGAATATATTGAACAAGGTTCGGTCTGTGACTTGTATATAATATAAAATATTGTTTAACACCAATTCCCATAATATCGTAAAATGGAATTTTACATAACATTTCAACAGTGGTTCTGACGTTGACCTTTTAATATTCCAATGCAAATACACGCTCATTTTTGCTTTAATAGGCAAAAGTTCATCTTATATGCTACAGGAAATGATCTTCCCGAGAACAAAAAATCAAAAAGTCATCACCCAGCTCAATAAATACAACAATACATATACTATGACTATAAGCTTAATATATCATAATACTTATATATATATATATAATATAATACATATAAATTCTTAAGTATACATTAGCATATATACGATATTATATATCTATTAGCGAAGATAAATCTCATACTATATATATCATCTCTCTCTT
>JABUQX010119223.1:25000-27500 GCA_015478945.1 Trachelipus rathkii | reverse complement strand
TATATAATCACATAAACGGAGCTTTTCATATTTGTTCTGCTTGAAGTTTTTCTATGAAGAAATCTCCTTTCTACGACAGTTTTCAAATTTTACCCTATTTCCTACTAACATTTTTTATAAACTAGTTTTTTCTTTTTTCGATAACATATGCCAACCTAAATGTCCTACAAACGATGTGTCTTTACATTGCACCTCGTACCAATGCTCTTAACTTTCGTTTTAGAAACATCGTAAACAAAAACGTTTCCTCAATATAATATCTTGTATCCTTTATCAATAGCAACTCAATAGGCACATTTTTTAAAACCAAAGAAAGCATTTCTATGGGCTGAAACTCTGACATGGTTTATAAATAAATGTGGCCACTATAACGTCAATTATGTAATTCAAACTAGCCTACAGCTGAAGATGCGAGCCTTCAAGCACATGGCAATTTCCTTTCAAGCTAATCTCCACATCTCTCAACCAGAGAATGCAGCCATCAGAGATCACTCGGATATTAAAAGAACCCTATATCTCTTCGGAACTTCTACATATGAGGAGTTGAAAATTTATAAATTTTCATTCGTAAAAACACTTAAACCTATTTCTTTTCTTTTTCCACTTCACATTACCTGAACTCTCTCTCTCTCTCTCTCTCTCTCTCTCTCTCTCTCTCTCTCTCTCTCTTCCTCTCTCTCTCCTCTCTCTCTCTCTCTCTCTCTCTCTCTCTCTCTCTATATATATATATATATATATATATATATATATATATATATATATATATATATATATATTATATATTATATATATATATATATATATATATATATATATATATATATATATATATATATATCTTTTCTTATATTTTTGTTTTCCTTGTTTATTTATTCTTAGTTTTTATCTTTTGATGTTTTACGAACGATATTGAACCTGTAACATTTCACACAATCTTTTTACTTATTTGAAATTTTGTTTTATATTTTTACATTTAACTACATACACTAATCTTATAATTGGATTAAACCTCTAGAACGTCATTTTCGGGTGTTTTTCTGTGTCTGTAGTCATTGTTTCGGCGTTTTCATTTTTTCCAAACCTAATTTTTTGACATTTTTTTGTATCAACTTCTACAATTTTTTTCGAAATGACTTCAAACTTGAAATATACATAGATGGGTCTATTATACGCACAAAATGCACATAGAAGTTTTTTGATTTTGGGAAAATTGTGCTCAGCATTGTCGAATTTCAAAACCTACTTTTATTTTTTTAATTGCTGAGCACAATTTTCCAAAAATAAAAAAAAACTTCTACGTGCATTTTGTGCGTAATAGACCCATCTATGTATATTTCAAGTTTGAAGTAATTTCGAAAAAAAAAATGTAGAAGTTGATACGAAAAAATATCAAAAATATTAAAGGTTCTGAAAAATTGAAAACGCCGAAACAATGACTACAGACACACAAAAAAAACAACAACAAAAAAACCGAAATGACCTTTCTAGAGGTAAGAAAAAGCTGTGGTTTTTGCTTTTTTTCCCCATTCAAAAGTGTTCTGAAAATTAGGAATTTTTATGGTCATTTTTAGTAGGCTAAAATGGGTTCAAAATCTCAAATATTAGATCCTCCCCTTTTTTTTAATATATTATTATTTATATATATATATATATATATATATATATTTTATTATATATATATATATATATTATATATATATAATATATATATATATATGATATATATATTACTATATATCTTAGATCTATATATATATTATATGGTTCCAACCGGGCCGAACCTCTTAAAATAAATGTGCTATAATATATATATATATATATATTATATATATATAATATTATATATATATTATATATACATTATATATATATATATATTATATATATATATATATATATATTATATATATATATAATATATATATATATAATTTAGTGACTGCAGGTAACATCCGCATCCGCATCCGCATCCGCGGAGCATCCGCACATTATTAAAGATCCGCATCCGCATCCGCGCTTTGCCCTGCGGATGTTGCGCGGATGTTTATTGTCGAGATTTGATAAAGAATTTTATAATGAAAATACTTAAGATGAATCTGAAAAAGAAAATGAAAATGTAAATGAGTTGAAGGCAATCAAAAACGGCTTGATAATCCATATCTTAATGTTATCAAAGACATTAAAACTCGCTGGAATAGTACACTTCATGTGATGAAAGAAGTATTGCTCAAAGAACTTCTTGCTTCTTACGCCAGTTCGTATTCCAAAGTTAACAATCTTATTAATTTGGAAAATGACATCATATCACACTGCATTAAGCAATTGAAACCATTTGAAGAAACTACCAAAAAAATCAGCGCCTTTACAGCTTCTGTCTCCAATGTTAATACCATTAATCTCAACGCCAAGGAAGCACATTTTGAACCAACTTCAAATGAAAATGATGACGTTTAAAAAAGAATGAAAGATGCAATTAAACTTAGAGGTAGAAAAAACGCTT
>JABUQX010119223.1:0-20000 GCA_015478945.1 Trachelipus rathkii | reverse complement strand
CTGGAAAAGTATTAATTATTTGTTTTTGTCTTAAGAGAAAGGACCTTTTTCGGAACGATAATCCTGTTCTGCTTATTTGACTTTCATTAATTAAAAATATATTACCCATCAGTAAAAGGATAATTTTATTCAAGTATTTATGATCATCCATCTGGAAAAAGGTCATCTTTATTTGTCTTAAGAGAAAGGACCTTTTTCGGAACGATAATCCTGTTCTGCTTATTTGACTTTCATTAATTAAAAATATATTACCCATCAGTAAAAGGATAATTTTATTCAAGTATTTATGATCATCCATCTGGAAAAAGGTCATCTTTATTTGTCTTAAGAGAAAGGACCTTTTTCGGAACGATAATCCTTTTACTGATGGGTAATATATTTTTAATTATAAAAATACTTTTATCTGTTTACTCAGTATAAGGAATATTCGAAGGCTTGCCCATAATTATGCAGATTTAAAAGTACCCCCTCTTCGAAAGCTCTCAAATCCGCCCCTAAGAGGGTGTTACTGCATCCTGACACCCCGCCCACAGTTCCCAATGTAAACTATAAAAACAGCTGGAGCTGTCTATTCAGCATCAAAAGTGTATTTTACTTCATAGTGAAAAAAAGTTAACGGCTCTTCAAAAACACCTTAGGTAAGTTTCACTATATATATATATATATATATATATATATATATATTATATATATATATATATATATATATATATATATATAATATATATATATATAGTATTATATATAAAAGAATTTGGTGCTCATTTACGGTGTATTTTACTCAAAGCGGCTTAAGTTTCATCGATATTAATGCGAATTATTTTACAAGCCTTATTAAATTATTAAAATCCTCATATATTATATAAATATATATATATATAATATATATTATATATATATATATATATATATATATATATATATATTATATAATATATATATATATATATATATATATATTATATATATATATATATATAAAGAATTTGGTGCTCAATTTTACGGTTGTTAGTTTTATCAAAGCGGCTTTAAGTTCAGTTCGTATAATGCGAATTTTTTACAAGCCTTATTAAATTATAAATCCTCAATAGTATTATATAAATATATATATATATATATATATATATATTATATTATAATATATATATTATATAATAATAATATATATATTATATATATTATATATGCGAATTAGTTTTTACAAGCCTTATTAATTATTAAAATCCTCATAGTTTATATAATATATATATATATTTATATATATATATATATAAAGAATTGTGTTCATTTTACGGTGCACTTTTATCAAATCGGCCTTAGGTTTCAGCGATTTATATTGAATTATTTTTACAAGCCTTATTATATATATATATATATATATATATACTATTATATATATATTTATATATATATATATATAATATATATATATATATTATATTATAGTATATATATTATATATATATAATTATCTATATAAAGATTGGGCGGCTCATTTTAACGGTTAGCATTTTATTCAAATCGGCTTTAGGTTTTTAGGCTTATTTAATTAATTTTAGATTCTAAAATATCTTAATAGTATTATTATATATTATATAAATACATTATTTATTAACTCAATAATATTTTATTGTCTAATTTCTTAATTAAGCAAAATAGAATATTTGGATACGTGACTTTCTGAGAAGGCAAATCATTGATCAAAATCGTATTATTGCGGAGCTCAAAAAAGATTTAAACGTATTCTTAATAATATCCTAATTTGTATATACATTTCAGATTTCAAATAAAATCACTATTCTTTAATTTAAAAATAAATAAATATTCCATAAATAAATAAATAGATTAAGTTTATATTTAAGACCTAACATTGCCACTCTCTCTTTAAACGGTTGCATTTTTCAAATCGGCTTAGGTTTTCAGCGCATTATGAAATATTTTTTATTTAATTATTTTTTATTATTTAGTTATTTTTAATTTTATTTTATTTATTTAATTTTATTATTTTATTATTTATTTTTTTATTTTTATTAATTTATTATTTTAATTTTATTTTATTAATTTAATTTTATTATTTTATTTTATTATTTATTTTTTTATTTTATTATTTTAATTTTTTAAATATTTTATTTTTTTTTAATTATTTTTTTTTATATTTATTTTTTGATAATTATTTTAGTGATTAAAATATTTGTAGATATATATATATATATATAATATATATATATATATATATATATATATATATATATATATATATATTATATATAGTATATATATATAATATATAAAGATTTTACTTTACGCAATTTTATTTATTTTTAATTTAATTTATTTATTTTATTTAATTTTAAGTTTCTAAACTGAAAACGCGCAAGTATTTTTTAATATTATAGTTTCACTATATATATGGTTTTTTTTTTTTTATATATTTTAAATATATAATTATATATATTATATATATATATATATATATAATATATATATATATATATATATATATATATATATATATATACTATATATAAATATATTTGGATTGCTTATTTTGATCGTTTGGACAAGTGAATTTTTTTTATTATTTTAAGTTTCTAAAATGAAAGCGCAAGTATTTATTTTTTTTATTTTAAGTTTGCCTCAATGAAAAGCGAGATATTTTTAATATTAAGATTTTCACTATATATATATATATATATATATATATATATATGATATATAGTATATATATATATCATATTATATAAAATATATTTGAATGGTATTTGAGCGTGGCAAGTGGAAATTTTTTATTATTTCTAAGTTTCTAATGAAAGCCGCAAGTATTTTTAAGTATTAAGTTTCACTATATATATATATATATATATATATATATATATATATATATATATATATATATATATATATATATATATATATATATATATATATATATTTATATTTTGGGAATGGATCTTGAGCGCTGGCAAGTGAAATTTTTATTATTTAAGTTTTCTAAATGAAAAGCGCAAGTATTTTTAAATATAAGTTTCACTATATATATATATATATATTATATATATATATATTATATATTATTATTATATTTATATATTATATTTATTTATATTATAATATAGATATATATATTATACAGTAAATATTATACGCTATAGTTTTCTTTTAAAATAAATGGAATACAATGAGGAATCATACATTGAAACGATATTATAACAATATTCTTTTATTGCGTAAAATTACATCATTTTTAGAATTTCATGAACAAAAATAAAAGCTTTGAGTGCGGGAATTCTAGTTAAGAATACATTAACGATACCTTCAAGAGGGCACTTTTTAAGTAAATGGCATAGAGTCCACGTAGCTGTGACGAGAATGATTGGACCGGAAACGTTAAGGCCTTCTTGTAATTAAATTATTTTATTTTATTTAATTTTAAGTTTTATTATTTACAATGAAAAAATATCCCTTTGATTTTTACGTTTCTGTGTTTTTCTTTTGCGCTTTTTACGTGTCTTACGTCTCTTATTCGTCTTGCTTTTCGTGCCATAACCCGAAGCGTTTTTTCGTTTCCGCTTCTTCGTTTTCTTCATTTTTGATCGTGAATGTTTTTTAACTTTTTTGGACTTGACCTTGACTGACCTTGACCTTTTTCTTCTCTTTAAGCCCTGACCTGTCATTTTTTTCCTGATTTTGCGTTTAACGTCATTTAACATAACGTCGGAAGCGTCTGCTAGTCTGCGTTTCAATGATAACTTTGCATCCTCACCGCTAGCGATATCATGCAATGTTTCTATACCAGTCTTTACAGCTTTTTTACCTAAATAGGTCCCGCTGCGTTTCAAAAGAGGCATTGCACCTCTCAAAAGACGTGCAAAGAAACCAGATACGCCATGGCCTCGTTGGATTCTAGAGCCAACAAAGTACTTATCAAGCCTCATTTTCAACAACTAGAGGATTTCTTTTAACTAAACTATACAGTATAAGAGATAGTTATTGAATGAGCGGAAACCAACTATGCATTGATTTAAATAGGTGTAACCCTTCCTCTCAAGTTCGATATAGTGTCTTCACGTATAAAGTCTAGTAATACCTTTTCCGCCGTACGTGCATTTTACATATTAGACTTCCCGGTGTAAAGCGGTATGCATTCCCCTCCACATCTTTAATGTATACCCTTATAGAGCAAATTTGGGCTTTACTTAGGGGAAGGTAATGAACATTCGGAAAGGTGATCACCTTATCAGTAAGGTGAACCACCCGTAACAAAGGGGCTGTAACGTCCCCCACATACTGATGTGAAACAAGATCGGTGTAGATGTAAGCCATACCAGGTCGGCTGAGCATCTCGGAGGGGGTACATGTATAATGCAGCACTCGATCCGCGTCATCTTTTTGTTCATGCCAAGTTAAGGGTCTATTCTCCACAGATAGTATAACTCTCTTCAACATAGTAGGGATATCATGAAGTATATCCAACTCGGCGTCACGTCTACGAATATGTTTTCTCTGCCATTGTGATCGCTCGAGAAAAAACATGGTACGGTCTCGCAGGTTTACACTTGCTTTTGATCTTAAAGATATTATTACTTTATCTTCATTGGCTCGCATATCAGTTTTGTACACCAAATCCTTACACATGATACTCACATCAAAGAGATCGTTTAAATGACTGAAAATAGCAGGTACTGATTTAAAATAAGACCGTCGCAGAGCAAATTCTTCAATGAAGTATTCTTTTGTAGCAAATGTATCCGTATTCACCTTTTTGGCAGTTGTAGTCCTTTTCAGAAAACGGGTACCTTCCACTTGTAATATAGTTTCAACACATTCTACACTTCTGTATACCTTCATCCAGAATAGATTCGGTGGTAAATTTTCTATGTCCGTATTTAATATCATTTCACATAATCCCACCTCATACTCTGTTCGTTCAAGGTAAACATGGTTAACTAGTTCAGTTGTAAAATCAGCGAGATTATTATCAGGATGTATAAATCCATTGATGCTGAAGACGGCAGAGTTAAATAAAAGTGATCTAACCTCTCCATGATTATAATATCAACTGATTAATGATTCTTAACTTCGCTTGCTTTTATATAAGTATTAAACTTAACAGGATACCCTCGCCATTTCACCAGTACCTGTTTATTTTTTCCTTTACCTTTTGTACCTAATATTTTTTCAATTTTATATTCGTGAGTTGCAGGATTGAACCTGACTTTTTGTATTTCTTGTTTATAGAACCCTCCTTTTATTTTTTCACCATCTAAATCCTCCAGATAATATAGCTTTAAACTGTCGCGGCTTAAGGCGGTCGCTATTTTGTGAACTTTAAAAACTTCCGTAGTCCACCCGGCTTCATAACCCTTTCTGAACTTTCTGCTGATTGCGAGATACTCTACATAATCGTTACCTTTATTCCTAGAATTATCTTTATTTTGTTTTCTTTTTATCCCTATACGACGCTATAACCTCTTCGTTTTTTGATTTCTTAAAGGAGTTGACTTATATAGTCTATTGTAAGACCTGGTTATAGGGAATAACCAAGATCGTCCAGTATATCAATATATATAAAAGTATTCATTTTAGTAAAATACCTAGGCATGCGC
Source organism: Trachelipus rathkii (assembly GCA_015478945.1). Classification (NCBI taxonomy): domain Eukaryota; kingdom Metazoa; phylum Arthropoda; class Malacostraca; order Isopoda; family Trachelipodidae; genus Trachelipus; species Trachelipus rathkii. Next base: position 14,394 of record JABUQX010119223.1, on the reverse strand, counting down.
TCTTTAAATAGTCACGCGACTCTTTCAACTAAGCCGCTTTGTTTACGGAAAATATATTGGAATAGCTTATACCATACTCCCAGAGCAACTCCTAGAAACCGCTACCCTTGAACTCCATTCCTGAATCTGTCCAAAATGATTTAGGGTTCTCCGTTCGTACTTTATAATTTCAAGTACGGCCTTGGCAACTGTAGCTGATCTTTTATCTTTTAAGGGTTTCAACCATAGGTATCTAGAGTATACATCAATAGTAAAAAGCACGTATTGAAACCCATCATTATAAGAACTATATTTAATCATTTCCGTTAAATCTAATTGCCACACACTATCGACCTGCTGTGCTATGGTCTTCCGTGTAGGAAATTTTTTTCTTACAGGCTTATGTAGAGTAAATGCCTCTTCACCCTCTAAATATTTTTTTAACTCTTTTTTCTCAATATTAGGATGCCTTAAAGCAAACCTGTTGAACCCCCCAAAACTATTAGGTTCCCTCAGGTTAAAGTAATATTTATCAACTATCTCCTTTGCCCCCATGTCAGCTACTGCAACACATAAGCAAATATATATATATATATATATATATATATATATATATATATATATATATAATAAAATAATAAAAATAAATAAAATAATAAATAAAATTAAATAAAATAAATAAAATAAAATAAAAAAAAAAAAAAAAAAAAAAATTTATATATATAGGCCCCGAACCAAAAAAATGAAAAGGATAAGGAAATGTAAAAATATAAAAAACATTTTATTTACAATGCAGCGGTAATATTTACACAGATGTAGTAATATTTACAGTAATAATAATTACTTTAATGCATCTAGAATTGCTTGCGTCGTCTCGATGTAGGAATCTAAGCCTACCTTTCCCTCCCCCTTAATGAAGGAGTACATTTCTGCAGCTGAAATCTTCAGAGTATGATTTTTACATCGTTCGCCGGTCATTTCCTCGTTCCATACATGAGTAAAACGACTAAGGTCTACAACCTCCATCATCTTAGCAACGTTGTTAGAGTTAAACATAAAACTATCACTATAGATACCGTAAACCAATCGATACGCTGTGAGTATGAGGTCCTCAAGGGTATTCGTATCTTCTAATCTATGTAGGAATTCTTCGTTCATCTTTAGGAACAACTCGATGTCTTCTTTACCACTTATTGTTACGGCATGTGCACTTGATGAGAAAACAGATGATGCATTACGTCGAAGCCAACAGCCTATATGTATCCTCGGAATGTTTTCGTGTAAGGAAAAAACCAAGGTTAAACGCTTGTGATCGTCAGGACCCCTGTGATACAGATAATGCCCATTCATTTAACAAACTGAGGTTCATGTAGTCTTTGGTTACCCAATCCGAAACAGCTTCCATGATGATGCTGAGACTTTCTACAGAGATGAATAAAGGTTTGTTATAAGTTGGCAGGGGGGATAAGCAGGTGATGTAACGGTCACCTGATGGTCTTCGTCTAAAACGCAGGATAATAGAGCAATGCTGATGCACCACAGACCAAGACGTTAGCTCACTGACCGTGATATTTCTAACTAGGCACGTCATTTCGGTCGTAACACAACTACTAACCATTGGAAGGTAGGAATACAAATATATCGGTTGCTAGAGTACGCGGGGGGTTTATATACATGAATAAGAGGTGGGCGGGGCTTATATAGCTCCGCCCCTTTTACTGTCTTACGTTCCCTCAACCAATCATCTGATTAGGCTTAAGAGTTATGATGGTGAAACATAAGAGGCGGAGTTACACTTTTAGGCCTAATTGAGTTAACGTCGTTCTTGTATATACAATAATGAGCCTGTGTATTCCTGTATATCCTTGCACGATTCTGTTTCTGCATATTTTATGATGAGAGTGACACATTTGTTATCTATTGTATTTCAAATGCGTAAATGTATATTACCATTCTTAACAGTTCGCGCTAATTCATTTCGCTTTTTTTCTTATCACTTTGGACTACTATTGTTATTGCCATCTATACGATGTAATATTCCTTGTAAGGATCGTTATCAGCCCGCCTACAGTTCCGGAATCCGATTGATTGTTATCCCATTCCTGTAAGCCTCTGCTTATTATGAATTAAGGCTCCGAGGGAAATTTAATACTCTGTACTTCCGCGATTAATGATATACCCATTCCTGCGAATAGGCTTCTTTTCCAATTCCGAGCTGTAAGATCTGAGACCAGCTACAATTTTGACCTTGAGGGGTTGTCATTAACTCACAATCTGACCCAACGTTCCAATTTAGTTATCTTTTAAAGTATCATAATCGCGTTTCCTTTATTCTTCAATGTAGGTGGCAAGCTGTTTCTAAAACTTTTTTAAAATCCTTTCTTTCATAGTCCCTTTGTGAAACTTCATTTGAAACAGGATGCATTCCTGTATACTTGTCTTTGACTTCTAATAATTTTTGTAATATTTCCTGATATTTCATCCTTTTCGTGTCTACATTAACTTTTGAAGTTAATATTTCTGCTAATTCCTTTTCAAAAATACGTATTTGTTCAACTCGCGGATCGAGTAGTGTTTCGGGAAGAGGTTGAGGAATAACCAAAGAATTATCCTGTAGCTTTGTATATTGTTCGAAGGGGATTACTACAGCCTTCTTCATTCTTACGCGTGATTCCCTGTTAGCAGTTTAGACAACAAAGGCCCAACTACTGAGAAGAGTAATGGAAGGAAAACCCCTCCCCCCTGTTGTAACAGTTTCTTTTATGCTTTAAATCTTTATTCGTCTTAACTTTACGATAAGTTTACGAATGAGTTGCTGTTGAGACGTAACCTCACCTTCTTAGACTAGTTTTTCAATGGGACTGACCTGTTTTACCATATTGAAGCAGACCTCGCAATATACCAGTTTACAAATGCAGGTTTTTTATTTAATTTCTCTTTTTTCTTTTTGTACTAAGTTTCTTATATCATTTTTCATCAACGGTAAATATTCTTTATCAACATTATCAGGAGGTGATAAACCAGTTGTCGGAGTTTCGAAGAAGTGTGAAATAAGCGTCAGGACGAATCCTTTTAGGACTTATGTAAAATATATTTAAAAGAGAGAATTCTTGGATACTTACATCCTTACTGAACTAATAGCTACCAAGCATGGAGGATGTGTGTAAATTCATGTCCGTACACCTGCAACATGTCTTATAGCCGGTCCAACTGGATGCGGAAAAACATTTGCAATACTAAGATTATTAAGTGAATTAGAGATATTTGAAGACCCAACCTGTGGAAAAATATGGTGTTATGAACGGGTATTTGCGCAAAGTTTAGAGGATATTAAAAACGCTGTGATCATTTCATGAAGGTATCTATGGACGTAAGAATCGTTAGGAACATAAGAAGGACAATAGGTTATATATAGTTGGACGGAGATCTCGAGCATAAGGTGAATATGAGATAGCAGAAAATTTACAGTTTCTCCCAGTCTAATATCTCAGGTTCTTTATTACACAGGAACATTTTTCATCAAAGTTAACATATGCGGTATCTTCATTGAATACTCAGTTACTTGATTCTTTCGGACAGAGACGCGACATGAGTCAGATCAACGTGGCTAAGCCAGTCAAATGTCCCCCTCTAAGGAAAAGTTCTTTAAAAAGTTATTGATAAAGAGGTTACTTTCGATCCCCCCAACGGGGGGGTTTTTTTGGATTTGGCGATCTGTTGCGAACTTCACCCTAAAAAACACGATACAAGAGTGTTACTCCGCACAACCATTTACCTTTCCGAAAATCGAAACTGTTTATATTCCTGAATAATGTTGATAAAGAAATATTTACCGTTGATGAAAAAATATAAGAAACTAAGTAAAAAAGAAAAAGCGAAATTACTAAAAAACACTGCATTTGTAAACTGTATATGCGAGGTCTGCTTAAATATGGTAAAACAGGTCATTCCATTGAAAACTAGTCAGAAGGTGAGGTTACGTCGTCACAGCAACATCATTCGTAAACTTATCCGTAAAGTTAAGACGAATAAGAATTTAAAGCATAAAAAGAAACTGTTACAACAGGGGGGAGGGGTTTTCCTTCCATTACTCTTCTCAGTAGTTGGGCCCTTGTTGTCTAAACTGCTAACAGGGAATCACGCGTAAGAATGAAGAAGGCTGTAGTAATCCCCTTCGAACAATATACAAAACTACAGGATAATTCTTTGGTTATTCCTCAACCTCTTCCCGAAACACTACTCGATCCGCGAGTTGAACAAATACGTATTTTTGAAAAGGAATTAGCAGAAATATTAACTTCAAAAGTTAATGTAGACACGAAAAGGATGAAATATCAGGAAATATTACAAAAATTATTAGAAGTCAAAGACAAGTATACAGGAATGCATCCTGTTTCAAATGAAGTTTCACAAAGGGACTATGAAAGAAAGGATTTTAAAAAGGTTTTAGAAAACAGCTTGCCACCTACATTAAAAATAGAGGCCTAGCATTATATGATACTTTAAAAGATCAACTAAATTGGAACGAATTGGGTCAGATTGTAAATGATCAACCCCTTCAAGGATCAAATATAGTAGACTTGGTCTTCAGACTAGTTCGGATGGAAAAAGAAGCCTATCCAGGATGCGTATTCATTAAACGCGGTTACAGAGTATTTAATTTCCCTCGGGCTTAATTCATAATAAGCAGGCGGCTACAGGTTGATAATCAGACATCCGGATTCCGAACGCGGTAGTAGGCGCTGATGAACGACCTTGACAAGGGGAAATTACATCGTAAGAGCAAAACAATAAGTAGTTACAAGTGTAAGAAAAAAGCCTCTGAATAGAATTAGCGCAAACTGCTGGTTAAATGTAATAACATACTGAACATTTGATACAAAGACAAATGCTGTCACCTCATCATAAATATGCAAACAGAATCGTTGCAAGATATAAGGAATACACAGGCTCATCTTGGTATATACAAGAACGACGTTAATCAATTAGGCCTAAAGTGTAACTCCGCCTGTCACCATTCAAACTTCCTTAAGCTAATCAGTGATGCTGAGGGAACAGTAAGGACAGTAAAAGGGGCGGAAGCTGTATGAAGCTCCGCCACCTCTTATGCATGTGATATAAACCCCACGCTCCTGTTAATCACCATATAGTTTGTATTCCCGCCTTCCTATGGTTAGTAGTTGTGTTACAACCAAAATGACGTGTCTAGTAAGAAATATCACGGTCAGTGAGCTAACGTCTTGGTCTGTGGTGCATCAGCATTGCTCTATTATCCTGCGTTTTAGACGAAGACCATCAGGTGACCGTTACATCACCTGCTTATCCCCCCTGCCAACTTATAACAAACCTTTATTCATCTCTGTAGAAAGTCTCAGCATCATCATGGAAGCTGTTTCGGATTGGGTAACCAAAGACTACATGAACCTCAGTTTGTTAAATGAATGGGCATTATCTGTATCACAGGGTGGTCCTGACGATCACAAACGTTTAACCTTGGTTTTTTCCTTACACGAAAACATTCCGAGGATACATATAGGCTGTTGGCTTCGACGTAATGCATCATCTGTTTTCTCATCAAGTGCACATGCCGTAACAATAAGTGGTAAAGAAGACATCGAGTTGTTCCTAAAGATGAACGAAGAATTCCTACATAGATTAGAAGATACGAATACCTTGGAGGACCTCATACACACAGCGTATCGATTGGTTTACGGTATCTATAGTGATAGTTTTATGTTTAACTCTAACAACGTTGCTAAGATGATGGAGGTTGTAGACCTTAGTCGTTTTACTCATGTATGGAACGAGGAAATGACCGGCGAACGATGTAAAAATCATACTCTGAAGATTTCAGCTGCAGAAATGTACTCCTTCATTAAGGGGGAGGGAAAGGTAGGCTTAGATTCCTACATCGAGACGACGCAAGCAATTCTAGATGCATTAAAGTAATTATTATTACTGTAAATATTACTACATCTGTGTAAATATTACCGCTGCATTGTAAATAAAATGTTTTTTATATTTTTACATTTCCTTATCCTTTTCATTTTTTTGGTTCGGGGCCTGGGGGGGGACCTATATATTAATTTATTATTATTTTTATTTATTTATTTTTTTTTTTTTTATTTATTTTTTTTTTTTTTTTTTTTTTTTTTTTTTTATTATTTATATATATATATATATATATATATATATATATATATATATATATTCCGCTTATGTGTTGGTCAGTAGCTGACATGGCGGCAAAGGAGGTAGTTGATAAATATTACTTTAACCTGAGGGAACCTAATAGTTTTGGGGGGTTCAACAGGTTTGCTTTAAGGCATCCTAATATTGAGAAAAAAGAGTTAAAAAAATATTTAGAGGGTGAAGAGGCATTTACTCTACATAAGCCTGTAAGAAAAAAATTTCCTACACGGAAGACCATAGCACAGCAGGTCGATAGTGTGTGGCAATTAGATTTAACGGAAATGATTAAATATAGTTCTTATAATGATGGGTTTCAATACGTGCTTTTTACTATTGATGTATACTCTAGATACCTATGGTTGAAACCCTTAAAAGATAAAAGATCAGCTACAGTTGCCAAGGCCGTACTTGAAATTATAAAGTACGAACGGAGAACCCCTAAATCATTCTGGACAGATTCAGGAATGGGGTTCAAGGGTCATAGCGGTTTAGGAGTTGCTCTGGAGAGGTATGGATATAAGCCTTACAATTAACATTTTCATCGTAAAACAAAGCGGCTAAGTTGAAAGAGGTCCAGCGTTACTATTTAAAGAGGCGCATGCATAGGTATTTTTACTAAGATGAACACTTATATATATTGATATACTGGACGATCTGGCTGATATTCCCTAAACAGGTTTTACCATTAGAACTATAATCAACTCCTAGAAATGTCAAAAACGAAGATTTATTACGTTCGTATAGGGATGAAAAAGAAAACAAAATAAAAGAATCAGGAATAAAGGTAAACGATTATGTAAGAGTATCTCGAACAGCAGAAAGATTCAGAAAGGGTTATGAAGCCGGGTGGACTACGGAAGTTTTTAAAGTTCACAATATCCGACCGCTAAGCCGCGACAGTTTAAAGCTATATTATCTGGAGGATTTAGATGGTTGAAAAAATAAAAGAGGTTCTATAAACAAGAAATACAAAAGATAAAGGTTCAATCCTGCAACTCACGAATATTAAATTTGAAAAATATTAGTACAAAGGTTAAAGGAAAAAATAAACAGGTACTGGTGAAATGGAGGGGTTATCCTGTTAAGTTTAATACTTATATAAAAGAAGCGAAGTTAAGAATCATTAATCAGTTGATATTATAATCATGGAGAGTATACTTTTATTTAACTCTACCATCTTCAGCATCCATGGATTTACATCCTGATAATAAATCTCGCTGATTTCACAACTGAACTAGTTAACCATGTTTACTTGGAACGGCCAGGTAATGAAGTGGGATTATGTGAATGATATTTTAATACGGACATTAGAAAATTTACCACCGAAATCTATTTTCTGGATGGAAGGTATACAGAAGTGTAGAATGGTGTTGAAACTATATTACAAAGTGGAAAGTACCGTTTTCTGAAAAGGTAAAAAAAAGTTGAATACGGATTACATGTTGCTACAAGAATACTTTCATTGAAGAATTTGCTCGGCGACGTCTTATTTTAATTGTACCTGCTATTTTTCACGTCATTTAACGATCTCTTGATGTTGAGTACATGTGTAAGGCATTTTTGGTGTACCAAAAACTGATATGCGAGCACATGAAGAAGTAATTTAATATCTTTAAGATGCAAAAGCAAGTGTAACCGCGAGACCGTACCATGTTTTTTTCTCGAGCGGATCACCGCATGGCAGAGAAAAACATATTCGTAGACGTGGACGCCGAGTGGATATATTCATGAATATCCTTACTATGTTGAAGAGGGTTATACTATCTGTGGAGAATAGACCCTTAACTTGGCATGAACAAAAAGATGACGCGGATCGAGTGCTGCATTATACATGTACCCCCTCCGAGATGCTCAGCCGACCTGGTATGGCTTACATCTACACCGATCTTGTTTCACATCAGTATGTGGGGGACGTTACAGCCCCTTTGTTACGGGTGGTTCACCTTACTGATAAGGTGATCACCTTTCCGAATGTTCATTACCTTCCCCTAAGTAAAGCCCAAATTTGCTCTATAAGGGTTAATTACATTAAAGATGTGGATGGGAATGCATACCGGCTTTACACGGAGAAGTCTAATATTGTAAAATGCACGTACGCGGAAAAGATTACAGACTTTATACGTGAAGACACTATATCGAACTTGAGAGGAAGGGTTACACCTATTAAAATCAATGCATAGTTTGGTTTCCGCTCATCAATAACTATCTCTTTATACTGCAAAGTTTAAGTTAAACAGAATCCTCTAGTTGTTGACATAATGAGGATGATAGTACTTTTGTTGCTCTAGAAATCCAACACGAGGCCATGGGGCGTATCTGGTTTCTTTCGCACGTCTTTTTGAGAGGTTGCAAGCCTCTCTTTGAAAACCGCAGCGGGAACTATTTTAGGTAAAAAAGCTGTAAAGACTGGTATAGAAACATTGGATATCGTTAGCGGCGAGGATGCAAAGTTATCATTGAAACGCAGACTAGCAGACCTTTCCGACGTTATCTGTTAAATGACGTTAAACGCCAAAATCAGGAAAAAAATGGACAGTCAGGCTTAAAGAGAGGAATAAAGGTCAAAGGTCCAGTAAGGTCAAGCCCAAAAAAAGTTAAAAAACATTCACGACCAAAAAATGAAAGAAAAATGAAAACGAAGAAGCGAAAGAAAAAACGGCTATATCTACGAAAAGCAAGACGAATAAGAGACGTAAGACACGTAAAAAGCGCAAAAGAAAAACACAGAAACGTAAAAATCAAGGGATATTTTTTCATTGTAAATAATAAAACTTTAAAATTAAAATACAAATAAAATTAATATTAATTACAAGAAGGCCTTAACGGTTTCGGTTATTCCAATATCATTCTCGTCAAAGCTACTGGACTCTACTGCCATTTACTTAAAAATGCCCTCTTGAAGGTTTTCGTATAATCAACTAGAATTTCCCGTACTCCAAACTTTTATTTTTAGTCATGAAATTCTAAAAACTGATTTAATTTTACGCATAAAAGAATTATTGTATATAACAGCGTTTCAATGTACTGTTCCTCATTGTATTCCCATTTATTTTTAAAGAAAACTTATAGCGTATAATATTCTGTATATAATATATATATATATATTATATATATATATATATATATATATATATATAATATATATTATATAGTGAAACTTTAATATTAAAATACTTGCGCTTTTCACTTAGAAACTTAATAAAATAATAAAAAATTTCACTTGCCAGCGAAAAAATATACCATTCCAAATTATATAATATATATATATGATATATATTATATATATATATATTTATATATAATAGTATATATTATATATATTATATTATATATATAGGGAAAGTGTCATATTAAAAATACTTGCGCTTTTCATTTAGAAACTTAAAATAATAAAAAATTTACTTGCAGCGCTCAAATACCATTCCAAATGATATTTTAATATATATATATATATATATATATATATAATATATATATATATATTATATATATAATATATATAGTGAACTTAATATTACAAAATACTCGCCGTTTTCATTTTAGAACTTAAAATAAAAAATAAAATACTGCGCTTTTCATTTTGATTTTTTTTAAAATAATCAAAAAAATTTACTTGCCAACGATCAAATGCAATCCCAAATTTTATTTGTATAATAATTATATCAATATATATTATAATATTTTTCTATAATATATATATGTATATATGTATGTATATATATATATATATAGGGAAACTTAATATTAAAAATATTTGCTTCATTTAGAAACTTAAAATAAATAAAATAAATAAATTAATAAAAAATAAAAAAATTCACTGCCAACGATCAAATAGCAATCCAAATATATTTATATATATATATATATATATATATATATATATATATATATATATATATATATATATATATATATATATATAATATATATATATATATATATATATAAAATATTTAAATAATTAAAATAATAAAATAAAAAATAAATAATAAAATAAAATAATAAAATTAAATAAAATATTTAAATAATTAAAATAATAAAATAAAAAATAAATAATAAAATAAAATAATAAAATTAAATAAAATAAAATAAATTAAAATAATAAAAATAAAAATAAAAATAAATAATAAAATAAAATAATAAAATTAAATAAAATAAAATAAAATTAAAATAATAAATAATAAAAATAATTAAATAAAAAATATTTCAATATATGCGCTGAAACCTAAGCCGATTTGATAAAATGCACCGTTAAAATGAGCACCAAATTTCCTTTTTTTTTATTAATTTTAATTTATTTAATATATATTTATATATTATTAATATATATTTATGTATTATATAATGTATGTATTAGCGTAATAACTATTATATATATATATATATATACTATGAATAATATGAGGATTTTAATAATTTAATAAGGCTTGTAAAAATAATTCAATATATGCGCTGAAACCTAAGCCGATTTGATAAAATGCACCGTTAAAATGAGCACCAAATTCTTTATATATATATATATATATATATATATATATATATATATATATACTATATATATATATATTATATATATATAATATATATATATATATATATATAATACTATGAGGATTTTAATAATTTAATAAGGCTTGTAAAAATAATTCAATATATGCGCTGAAACCTAAGCCGATTTGATAAAATGCACCGTTAAAATGAACACCAAATTCTTTATATATATATATATATAAATATATATATATATTTATATAATACTATGAGGATTTTAATAATTTAATAAGGCTTGTAAAATAATTCGCATATATATATATATATATATATATATATATATATATATATATATATTATATATATTTATATATACTATATAATATGAGGCATTTAAATAATTTAATAAGGCTGGGAAAATAATTCGCATTATACGATGCAAACTTAAAGCGTTTGATAAATTTACACCAAAAAATGAGCACAAAAATTTTTATATTATATATATATATATATATATATATATATATATATATATATATATTTATATAATACTATGAGGATTTTAATAATTTAATAAGGCTTGTAAAATAATTCGCATTATACGATGAAACTTAAGCCGCTTTGATAAAATACACCGTAAAATGAGCACCAAATTCTTTATATATATATATATATATATATTTATTAAATACACCGTAAAATGAGCACCAAATTCTTTATATATATATATATATATATATATAGTGAAACTTACCTAAGGTGTTTTTGAAGAGTCGTTAACTTTTTTTCACTATGAAGTAAAATACACTTTTGATGCTGAATAGACAGCTCCAGCTGTTTTTATAGTTTACATTGGGAACTGTGGGCGGGGTGTCAGGATGCAGTAACACCCTCTTAGGGGCGGATTTGAGAGCTTTCGAAGAGGGGGTACTTTTAAATCTGCATAATTATGGGCAAGCCTTCGAATATTCCTTATACTGAGTAAACAGATAAAAGTATTTTTATAATTAAAAATATATTACCCATCAGTAAAAGGATAATTTTATTCAAGTATTTATGATCATCCATCTGGAAAAAGGTCCTTTCTCTTAAGACAAATAAAGATGACCTTTTTCCAGATGGATGATCATAAATACTTGAATAAAATTATCCTTTTACTGATGGGTAATATATTTTTAATTAATGAAAGTCAAATAAGCAGAACAGGATTATCGTTCCGAAAAAGGTCCTTTCTCTTAAGACAAATAAAGCTGACCTTTTTCCAGATGGATGATCATAAATACTTGAATAAAATTATCCTTTTACTGATGGGTAATATATTTTTAATTAATGAAAGTCAAATAAGCAGAACAGGATTATCGTTCCGAAAAAGGTCCTTTCTCTTAAGACAAATAAAGATGACCTTTTTCCAGATGGATGATCATAAATACTTGAATAAAATTATCCTTTTACTGATGGGTAATATATTTTTAATTAGTGAAAGTCAAATAAGCAACAGGTATATCGTTCCGAAAAAGGCATCTTTTGAAAAAAAAGATACGGTTTAACTATATTTTTAATTAGTTGAAAGGTCAAATAAAACAGAACAGGATTATCATTCCGAAAAAAGATCATCTTTATTTGTCTTAAAAGAATAAGCTAAATTAAATTTTGTAAATCTCGCAAGCCACGCCTCACTGTAAGCATCAACTCTCATTTGCCAACTCAGTTACATTAGGAGGGGCGATGGTGTCACGTGGATGCGTAGAACTATTGCGCGAAGTTGCGCACGCTCGCGAAATCTCTCTCTCTCTCTCTCTCTCTCTCTCTCTCTCTCTCTCTCTCTCGCTCTCATATATATATATATATATATATATATATATATATATAATATCAAGGTATAAATTACTAATTCTTGTAGGTGAAGGCTGGGTGGATGCTAGGCGCAGTTGTAGGTGTAGGTGAAGGCTGGGATGTATGCTAGGTTCAGGATGTAGGTAGGTAGAAGGCTGGGTGGATGCAAGGTGATCGTGTAGAGTGAACGCCAAGGTGTCAACGAGCTTCAGGTCGAAGGTGTAGGTGAAGGGCTGGCGTATCTGTGTGTACCCGGAATGCAGCCTGGTAGGGATGCAAGGGCGCAGGATGTAGGTGTAGGTGAGGGCTGGGTGGATTGCTAGAGCGCATATTGTAGGTGTAGGTGAAGGCTGGTTTGGATCGCTAGGTTTCTAGGTGTCAGGTGTAGGCTGTAGTGGAAGGCTGGGTGATGCATAGGGCCGCATGTTGTAGCGTGTATGTGAAGCTGGGTGGAATTGCTAGGCGCAGGTGTAGGTGTAGGTGAAGCTGGGTGGAGGGTGTAGGTGTAGGTGTAGGTTTAGGTGTAGGTGAAGGCTGGGTGGATGCTAGGTTCAGGTGTAGTGAGAAAGCACGGCGACGGGCGGGACAAAACGCGAAAATGCGCCTGCGGGCGACTCGCGGCGCGGGAGAAATGCGACGGTCCAGGGGGGGTCGCTGGGCGGTTTAAAACAGCGACGGGCGGGGCGGGCTTGCGGGCCGGGGTGGGCCGGTAGAAACGCGGCGGCGGACGGGATGGATTGACGGTCGCCACCTGCGGGTGCCCAGGATTAAGACATTAAAAAGGGCTAAGCCCAAAGACACATCAAAAACTACCGTGGGCAAAAATTGCCACGGCTCGAGAAATTAGGATGGGGGTAAAATAGGGGGGTAATACGTACAACGGTTGCTAACGACCGTTGGCGACCCTTTCTTTCGAAAGGGTGCTAAAAATTGGGTTGCCAAAAAATTAGGGGGCCAGAAAACTTGGAGTGGCCAGAAAAATAAACTGGCCAAAAATGAACCATAGGAAGATCAAAGGGGTGGTGAAAAAAAGGTAAAGCCCAAAAAGGTCTATCGCCCAAAAAGGTCTAGCCCAAACAAGGTCTAGCACCTAAAAAAGGTCTTAGGCCCAAAAAGTTCAAGGCCAAAAAAGGTCAAGCCCAAAAAAAGGTCAAGGCCCAAAACAAAGTTCAAGGCCCAAAAAGGTAACCCCAAAAAAGGTCAAAAAAGGTAACAAAATGAGGCTCAAAATACCCTAGAGTTCCTGGACGCATGTGGTCAAAATGACCACACGTGACCAATAATAGATCCCTACTACTACACTATGGACGGCTATAAACAGACGCTGGCATATAATTGTGCAAAGCTACTACTAGGTTAGCGCCGTATACTGGATTCTGTATATCTAGTACAGAATTTGGCAAATCAATTGCGACTTCTTTTGAGTCGCTGCAGATCCACGAGGGGAAGTTACGGCGACTTATGTTTCAAATTCATTCTCATCTTTTCTCTTGTTCATTCTCTTATCCCAAACGTTGAAGTTGCTATTGTTTATTTCTATCACATGGATAACTTCTCCTCTTTTCATGTCATTCTTTATTGAAACGTCGGGTATCTTAGTATCTGTTTGCTGCCATTCCGGGCAATTTGATTCTCTTCTGTTCGTGGTTGAATTCCGTTTAATCCTCAGTAGGACTGGCTTTTATATGGTGGCAGATCATACGGTATAATAAGTAGTATGGTCTTGTTAATTGGACAATCTGTTTTGAGCTTTCAAGTTTCGTAATTTGAGGAAGTTGTTGGATCTATTCTTTTTACTCTTCTCATTCCTTTTTCTATTCAACACTTAATCTCCATCAGTCATATGGCCATCTTTATTCTTCAATGAACATTAGAGGTTAAAGTCTGAAAATCTCTCTT
>JABUQX010119222.1:15000-25371 GCA_015478945.1 Trachelipus rathkii | reverse complement strand
AGTGGTCAAAGAGAGCGGTGAGTCTGCAAATAACAAGAGTAGCAGTCATGTATGTCTCTAGAACCTTTGGCAGAGATTGATTAGTTATTTTGCTTTTAGTCCTTTTTGTAATGCGAGTACGTAAATGGTTAGTTATCTGTCCTTACGCACTTGTAGAGTACTGCGTCTACTAGGCGCGCCACACGTCTATAGTGTCAAATAAGTGGACTTGATTTCCTACACATTATTTTTTGTGTCGGCGTGCGTTCTGAAGTCGATGTGGCGAAATCTTTATACAATGTTATTTATGCGTTCTCATTTCATGTGTTATTAAAACCAGTGATCGTTTATCATGAGTTGCATGGAAAGTCTTTTTCGTCTTTTGATTGAGCTGCTCTGTTGCGAATCAATGAGTATTGTCTTTTGAACCTCGGCGAAACCATGCGTGTCTAGCGAGGGTGGGGGTGTGTGCTAATGATGATCACGAAGAGAACAACGTTCCATGGCATTACTCTGTGCACATTCGAGGTAGCGTCGGCTTAATAGGCTGCGTAATATTATGATCTTATATATATACATCAGTATATCAATTTCAAATATAATGACTATATATGTACTCATACTATCATATAATATACTCTAGTTCATTCACTTATTAGGATAATTACTATTACATATATATATCCTATCTTACAACATCTAATATAATATTCACGCTTACATATTGCTGAGTTGTAAGATTGCAATGTATCTTTACGTAATAATATAGATAGTACCTTCAAGCTTAGTGTGGGGTTAGTAAGTAGGTGTGTGTCAGTCCTCGTGGTCGATGTACGTGTTGCTGTGCTTGTAGTGTTAGTGGTGGGTGGATTGATAGTGTGTGTAGTGTGTATGTAGTGTGTGTATAGATAGTGGTGTGGGTTCCGTCAGTAGTGTGTACGTCGTAGATATATATGTGCTGTGTGATGTGTTATGTGCTTGTTAGTGTGTGTTAGTGTGTGTGGTGTGTCGCTTAGCTGTGTGTGTAGTAGTGTTGATGGTAGGGGTCTGTGATGTGTAATAGCTGTGTGTGTTGTGCTCTGTATGTGGTCTGATGATTATGTATCATACTTCTAAGATGTTCGTTATAAGTTACTATAGTCTTTACATTTTTGGGTAAGGATGAACATCTCGAGAACTAACTAAACACTCTCTCAAACTATAAGAGTTACATATAGTTTCTGGTAGTAATAGCTAAATTAATCTCCACGTTTTTTGAACATGATAAAGTTGTGATACTCAATTATATCGGTCTATTTCCCTCATCAATAATTCTTATAGCATGCTGCGTCGCTCCGTCATTGCGAAGTTGAAACCCTTCGCATGTACATGCTAACTTGGTGCTAATGGAGGCACTTCGTGTGTAGTACTTGAATATACAGGGTTAACGTAGACTTATGTCTCAATCTTACTATAGAAAAGTACTGTGATATACATTTCTGAACATACATGGACGGTGAGTGAACTAAGATGCACGCAGATCACATGACTCGGGAAATGTCGCAAGGTGAATTACTCACCAACGCACACTGCTTCCTCTCATAGTACATATCAATGTGTGACTCTGTTGTGTGTGTTATGTTTGATTAGGGCGTTCCTCTCGTAGCATGATTTGTGTGTTGAGGTTGGAGGAAGCCGAATAATTCTAAGTATTTCATCAACGATCTGGAGCAACTGTTAATCTAGACCTACATCACCCCAATGTCTGGGAACTCGCCCAATTACCTCGGAGTTTAGCCTAACTAATGTGAACTGCTTTTTTGATCACCATAGATTTAGATATTCGTCATTCTTCAAGAAGACCTCATGAGAAATCATCTTCGTCTTACAATAATAATGAAGTGAATCTACGCACTGACTTTGCTACGTTTCTGCATAGCCATATGTCGAGGTATTATATATCTGACCACAACCGTATAATCACTTCATAGATTTGATTCATTGAGCTATTCGCTCCACAATGAGTCTATGCCAGTTCTGTCCCTGTGGCAGCTCTTTGGACGATTTAGTTCGGCTAAGGGCACTATAGGCATCTGCTCGAGGGCCGATTGGGCATGTAGCTTGCTTGCTTATGCGCTAAGCTATAATTGAAGTGACTTGGCGTTTGACTCTTCAAGATACGCTTAGGATTTCTTAGTTTTTCTCCGATATAAAGATTATGATTGTAATTCGGGTAATGGGTCGATATCTATGTGATACATGCAGCACAGGTTGCATTTCCATGCTGGTGGTGAGCTTAAATCTTTTTCTCCACTCAAAATCTCTCTGGGTTCGTAACTCGTGCTTGTTCCCTGTGCCATTACAGCGCTAGAGAGAGATCGAGAAACTTATCTGTAGGAGTCTGGTAAACTGAAATTCCAGATTCTACCTATCAACTTGCTGACTCATTCAGCTATATGACTAGAAATCGTTATGAAGGGATACTCTTTTCGATACACTGCTACGCTCAAATGTAGCTACATATACATTAAGATCACGAAGATGCGACTGAAACCTTTGTTTATCTGATCTACTGACAATCGCTCTGGCTTCCTGCCTAAGAAACACCTACTACTAACAACTTCTGTGTAATCACTCCTCTTCCTATCCTCCTTAGTATACCCGTGCTAGAATCTTGAGATGATATCGTGTGTGTATCGCTACACTAGAAGAAGTCCCCAATCATACTTCTTGGGCTGACCTTATTGTCCCTCTTATTACAAACCGCCCTGCCGCATTATCGGGTCATTCGTCCTCTTCTTCTGCTCCCCTTCCTCTCTCTTCTCCTTCTCCTCACGGTTGTCCTCATGCCTCGTCTATGTAACTCCTGTCATTTGATCATTCCGATTGATCTCACAGCTGACTCAGTATAGAGCTCCTGACGCATCTAAACTACCATGAACCGTGTCGTCCAAAGAAAGCGATTCGGACGTGATAGGCACAACAATACGACTCAGATAGACACTAGTCTCAGATTCGTTATTCGTTAAATTGTTTGAGGTTATGTGTGCATATCACAGTGCATAGTTCCCTCTTTGTTGCCTTCTCTTTAAGAATATGCAGGCATAATATTCGAACTATGCCTAAATACTCGGCACTTTCCCCAGTTATGAAGTTCCGTGCAATATTGTCCACCGCTATTCCGAGTATAAATCGTATGCTTTTGCTCTGTCTCTTCTGTATCTTTCGCCTATAGCTCCCACTTGTTCTTATCTAAGACGTCTTGGATAACCCTCTCGAAGCTCTTCTACTTCTTCAGTATCAATTCTGAGAACTCTCTTATCCCGTTATCTTTCTTGGCCTTACCTTTAGTACGGCACTTTCGGTAGTCTGAATCACGTGTGGCGCGACATAACTTTTTCCTATTTACAGATTTATGCTTTTCCGCCCTTAAGAACATTGTGGAAGATTGTGTTTTGGTGGCGCTTGACATATCCAAAGCCATTTGCTGCGCTATGGCTTACGCGGTCACTTTTGCTCCTCCAAGCTATCCCTCCTTTGGGTCTCCTTCTCCTTTCTTACTTATGTCTAGCTTTCTTTCAAATCGCTCAATGTCGCTGTTGTTGATGGGTGATGCGAACTTCATCTCTTTTTCTGTTAATAGTGGGTGTTCCTCAGGGTATTTCTGTTTTATCTCAGCTAACTTATCCTGCTTTTCATCAGACTGATCTTCTCAACACTGTACATCTCTAACCTCTATCCCACAGTCACTATAGCTTCGCATGACATGCACCCTTAATTCTTCAAACTTCTTTTATCAATTCTACTTTCCCCCCTTTTCTTTACTTCCTAGATTGCCTTCTCGTATCTTAATCTCTTTCGATTCTCATTCTCGCTTGATCTGCAGATATGGAATTTCAGGGTTGTGGCGTCTCAAGCTTGTGAAATTTAATGCTTTAAAAAGCCAACTTCTACAAATCTCTCTCTCTAGACACATTAAAGTTTTCTATCTCTTTCCGACGTTCCTTTGTTTCTCTCCTGCTTGACAATTAAACTCCTTGTCCTTAAATAAAAAAAATGTTTTGACAAACCTCCAAATCCCAGTGGTTGCTAGGGTGGCCTCGAAAAAACTGGGAGTGTACTGTTAGAGACTTTTTTCTCCTCTTCTCAGTTACACCACCTATACAAGGCTCTCATCCACCCTTGTATGGAAGTAAAATAAATCTCGTCACTCTATGTTTGGGGGGATCGGGGCTCTGGTTGCATCCGGTCTTGGAGTATGGTCCGATCAGTCATTATATGGCAAAAGAACTTATAAAACTGTCCTGGTACTTTTGCTTAGATTCACTCTGAATCGTTCTTTATTTGATTTAGCGGCGCGATGGGTGTTTTCCGCTTTTCGTATAAGGTACTAGTAGAGGCAAGTGCCTCGGGGAAAGGGTATCACTCGCCGTTACCACCACCCTTTACGACGACACCTCGGGTAAGCACACTTAGTGTAGGTGCAATGTGTGTCTGCACATGGAAAGGTTTTGTCTTTAATAGTTACAGTTAACTCCAGACTAGAGTACGCTAGACAAGGTGCTTTTGCTTTCTATTCCTCGCCATCCATTGTTATGATGATTCTCTTTCATCTGTGTTCTCGTACTCAACTTTTATAATTTCCCATCATTTTAAAATTAAAGCCTGTCGTCTGTGATGCTCATCTGCGTAATTGCGTTAGATGGATTTTGAGGCAGTTCAACACCCACTCCTTAGAATAGGGGTTCGTCCACGAACAGTATAGAGGCGGAGACATCGCCTAAAGCGCGGATTTTGGTGGTGTATTAACAGAGGGCAGGAGACAAGAAGCCAAAGGAGGAACAAAGTGTGTTTTTGTATATGTATGTTTATATTGTTCACACTGTAAAATAAAATAAAAATAAATAAAAGTCTCCATCAAAGCTTCTCCTATAAGCTAGCTGAAACCCATACAAGCAATGGTACACCATCCGATGAGTGATACGCATCTCTAGAATGTAGCATTAACAGATAAGCATTAACCTGGAGGAGGGTTGCTCGCATACCTTGACAAAAAAATAAAATATAAAAAAATTAAAAATAAAAAAAAAATAAGTTATAAAGTTATGACGAGATATAAGTGGAAGCTTCCGCCTTATCTTGCAAACCACCTTTGTGGATGTACAGTCCCTTGAATGTGACGTATGGTGTGCTGTTCGCATAAAAAACTCATTACTGATAATGATAGGAGGTTTATGTAGATTGTTAGATTTGATTAAGTTCATGGCCGTAGTTGCATTTATTTACATTCTCTCATTTGCACCTATGCAAAGGTTATCACATCCAAGTGTTTAACTCATCGTAAATACAAACTGTTGAAGCACCTCACAGTCTTATCAAGGTTATTCTGCTAAATTATTAAATTCATAATTAGCGTAAGTCTCTGTTGAAATAAGAGGAATTGATGAGCTCTTACCTCGATAAACTCTGAGATGTGTCTACTCAGTATAGGATCCTTCATGTCCATTTTTATCTGGTGATCTGAAATGGCGATAGGTTGTTTCATTATTTCTAGATGTTTCTAATCATTTTAATCTCTCCAGCCTCCATCCTCACTCCATAAGACGGATTTTGTAAATAATTCGTTTAGATGGTCAGGAATGTTACAACACTCCCCAAATAAGGACAACAGTCTCTCGTCCAGTAGTACTAGTGTAAAGCTATATATGTTTTACCCGTTCCAGTTCTTGATGCTTTCAATATTCACTTAATATGATATTCGATGCTCAGCATTGGTTAAATCAGTATTCTATGTTGTAGGTAATAGCGTTATTTTTATTTCTAACTTTTCGTTTTTATTCTAATTGAGGTCCCTTCTTTCATTAATTTTATTCCTTTGATGATTCGATAGCTAGCTAAGATATCTGTGTTACAATTGGTATCATGTCAAAACATAAATTAGAGCTAAATGTGCATTAACATTTGTGATCTACTCACTTGAAATAAGTACCAAATCATTTGCTTTTCTAAAGGGAAAACATCACCTTACCAATGTTTCTAATAATAATTATAGTGTTTCATCATTATTATATCACTATCAAAACATCACTATTTTTAATTTATACATAATAAATATTGATATTTGGGCACACCAAATATGAAATATAAATGAGCTAAGTATTGTTTGTATACACGGGATGCAACATCTTGAGTTGTCCATTTAAGCAGTATGTACAATGTGTTCTATCTATTACTGTGTATTTATTAATATTAGTTAAAGTATCGTATCTGGTATCTAAAAAATATAGTTAGTATCGGGTATCGGATCCTCGTTTTCAGGGTGGTTATCAGGTGACATCCCTTAATAATATAATATATATTAGCTGGATGGCCGCTGTATAGCCAGATTACTCGGATGTCGGATCGGAGATATCCGTGGCATAGTAGTCTGCCTATATATGATTTTTTTATTACGAGGTATTTATTGGTAAATGGTATACGGACACGTTTTTATAGTTAAGCACAGAATCTCCACTATAATTTTCTGAATAATTCTAGTCCAACTAATCAATATATACGATGTGTTATTAATATAGGTCTATTATACTATTAATTAGTTATAGATATATATTATTTATAATTATACTTATTATTATTATATATATTATTTATATTATATATTATTATCATTTATAATATAATATTATATATAGCATATCCGTATATTGATTTTGTACTTCTGAATTTTTTTCAGAAATATATGCGTCCTGGCAGAGCAAGTGTCTCAGTTTATATATATATTATTATAATATTCTAATATATATTATTATTTATTATATTTTTATTTATATAGTCATATATCAATTATATATAATATAGATATAGATATATATATATATATATATATATTATTACTATATATATATATATAATATATATATATATATATATATTATATTTATATATAATATCATATGTATATATAATATTATAGATTATATTATATATAATATATTATAAAATATATAGTATAAATATCTCGTATAATATTTATATATATATATAATATATAATATATATAATATATATATACTAGGTATATATATATATATATTATAGAGTATATATATATATATATATATATATATTATTATAATAGACTGTCAGCGAGTTATGTTAATACATCGGTGTGTATCACACAGTACGGAATGTTTAAGTCATCTGGATAATGTGTGGAATTGACGAACTAATCGAATTACTTTATCAGATAAGGGAAGGGATGTGATATTTTACGCTGTGTCTAGAGCACGTGTAAGTAAAAACGCGCACACATGCGAATGTCGAAGAAGGGGCGATGATATCATTTTTGATCGCTTACTGTGAATAGTGACATAAAAATGAGGTGGCATCTTCCTTTCGACTATTTTGTACGGTTTTCGGTTTCTCACGCGATCGCGTGATACCCCATAACGATCAATGTACCAACAAATAGTTTAAACCGTGAATGCTTGCACCCCCCACGACGGTTGAAGAACAAGCAATCGCGGTAAATTTCAGAAGCCATCGACAGCTATCGACACTACATGTAATAGTAATACCGTTGTCTAATCAGCAGTTAGATCATAACGAAATTACACCTATGGTCCTATCCACACAACTCGCAGCAGAGGTCGGAGAAAGATTCAGGCTCCGTTTCAACTTGATACATAACAGCATATGATACAAAATCGTATCGCTTCTCCGAAGACAAGCCTCCCAATCTCACAGCGACCACACATGCATCTAGCCCCTCTGCCGCCAGGTTTCATTGCAATCCATATGACGCCGCGTTCGATTCCCACTACTGCATGTTGATCGACGGCGAGATCATCAGGATGTATTACTGGTTCATTAATACCCAGATTACACAGGATATGATTAAAGATACCCCCACACAGAACAGCTTAGTCCATGTGTTAATCGTGAATCACGCGGAATCTTGACGCGCCGGCCATAGAAGATGACAGATCTACCTCTGATCCATCTTTCCGTTGAACAGTCTCTGATTCGAGCGCTAGATTCGTCACGATTATAGTCGCATTATGTGCTGGTGCACCACATTCATTGTTAGTAATAATTCTACTTGTGTTCTTACAGGCTATATCCACTCAGGAGTCAACACCGGTCTGCAGGAACATGGGTTTGCACGAGAATGAGGTAACACTGTCCTGTCAAATTAGTCTCTTCGAAGAATATAGCCCAGTGGATATCCTACCTATTGACTTCTACTACACCAACGTATGACTGAGTACATGAGACTGCGTGGGATGTTCTATGCAATGTAGCACATGGGTTTGAGTTATCCGGGCCAAATGTCTGAATATTCATGTTATATTTTCATACCGTTATACGTATATACAAGCAAGACTTCATCGCTCCCATAAGAATATCTACCAATAAGATCCTGTTACTCCATTTAGAAGGCAACAATAATCACGCTAGAGGAATCCAGCACAGCGCTTCTTCTGGTCTCTACCGAATGCAAACCATTTCACAGATGTCAATGGCCTATAGTGGAATACCAGGTTGTGATGCCAACACGAATTCCGTCGCAGTGGTTTCCTTCGATATTCCGAAGATCCGAACTATCCTGCAGACATGAGGACGTTGGATTTCACGGTGTTTATAGCAGAATGATCCACAGGTTCAGATGTCGTGCTTACGGGCACGACCCCTCCGTATGTGAATGAGGGGGTTTAACTATGACCCTCTGCTACCTTGAACTCTGTCGATCCTACATGGCAATGGCCATGTAGCCCGGCGGTCGTCGATGGTGCGATAACGTGTCATATCTAGCCAGCAGCTCTAGCGTAGCATTTCACTGTATTGCAGTAATGGTCACACCTCCACGACATGTTCACGCTTTTCGGCCTGCGCTTTACTGGGTCAGCTGCACTGTTCACATGTTATGGCTCTTGGACTATAACAAATCTCACTCTGAAATGCTTATAATCGTTATTCACTCACTACCACTCTAGAATTAAACGACAATAATTCAATAGGGCTATGAACATAATACTTCCATACTAAATAGAGAGACTGTATAGGGTAAGATTTGCGTTGTAACACATATCACATGGAATCACGATAATATTTTATTAGGACGTGTGCAACTAGTACAGTAATCAAATGATCAATCTAAAAGGAACGTGAAATGCATTAGAAGGTATTTTAATTTACTTCCTTTTTGTATAAATATGTGATACGATACATATTTTAAAAATACTATTGGATATCATCGCGTCATAATAAAATACGCAAAATAAATTAAAACTCATGACTTTATTTCAATATTAAAGAACAAGGATTATCAAGATCTATTGATCGACGGCACGCATATGATGTCTAAGCGGATGACGCTATATATATGTTTATGAGGATACAAATATGGCGTGGAAGAACACGACAACAACCGTATCAATAAATGTAACAAGAGAGGCAAGAAAGCCCACCATATATATTTAGAATAAGTGCATTTACATCAGACGCTACAATAAACAAAAAAATAAATTATCCCATGACTATTCGCATGTTATGCGACAGTTTAATATGCGCTTGCTCAAAGAACCCAACAAGATTTTTTTCAATGAACTTCGTACTAGAAATGGAATAAATATTTGGAGGAAGAAATTTTTTATTGAATATGGATTGGTTTTCTCGATTGCGTGAAAGGAAAGAGCAGAGAAATGACGCAAATCACGCAAAAAAATCACCACGAACAAAAAAAAAATACAATAACTCAAAACTATCATGTAAAACATACTAAGGAGAAACAACCCTGTAGAAATCATCAATCAGCTATATATTTAATATAAATAATAATATAATAATACTCATAATATAAATTAAAATACTACCTACATTACCTAAAGAACAAAATCGACAAAGATTATCTAAACACAGTCAACATAATCAAAAACATACATAAACATATACCTCTTCTAAAGCACAATTGATCAAAAATAATTAAAATAATCATATAATATCATATCATATAAATACATATCCTATTCCATATAATTATATATAGTACTTTCTGCCTCACATATAAACTGTTCACTATCCAACACAAAATGGTTTATTTACAATAAATATCTCAGTAAATATGCCCACTCTCTATTTAGTAGTCATCCGGAGTAATATTATCCGAGGCGTAGCAGAACGCCAAGCAAAAATATGTGCGTCCCTGTATCGCGTTTCAGCTGTATCCATATCAGCCTTCATGCACCTAATTAATCCATCGATATGAGGAAAAGAAAGGTGTATATATTGTTCGAAGTTGTTTTTTGAATTTGACGGAAATTTCTTAGAAAATTGTTCAAATTGTTCAGCACCAATATTAAGGGACACTTGGAGTGAACTTTTTTTGGGCACTTATTGCAGCCTAAGGCTGCA
>JABUQX010119222.1:0-5000 GCA_015478945.1 Trachelipus rathkii | reverse complement strand
TTTCAATCAGGAATGAGGGAGGGAGAGCTTCCATCCGATTATGCAGTTAGAATAAAAGAAATGCTCGGATTATCCACTTTCGATTCAATAACGGACAACGATGCAAAATTTATTAGAGAACTCTTTCTCTTACGATTGCCTAAGCAATTACAGATCTCCCTCATGACAACAGAGAAGAACCATGATTTTGAGGAATTAATTGAAATTGCCGACGACATTTTTAACAAATTTTTTTCCCAAAACGGTGCTCGCCAATCCCCCGCGGGGGGGAGAAACGAATGGCAATCTGTGAACGCCGTACGACCAGCAGAAGAGAAAGTCACCAAGCCACCCAACAGAGAGACTTCAGCCCAAGAGAGGGAGATAAGTCGACTGATAATCTCTCATGAAAAGTCAGCTGAAGAAATGAGATCACTAGCCAAGAGCGTCATAGAGCTCGCTAAGACAATGTGTCAGAATGCGAAGAACTTCCCCCACCCCCAATAATGATCAAAATTCAAGAGGAAGGAATTTCAACCGATCAACATATAACAACGTTGCTGCTGGCCCTAGTACAGAAGGCCTTTGTAGGTTTCATAAGAAATTCTTGCACCGTTCATTTAATTGTGAGGGTCGATATTGTCCGATGTACACCTTGATATCGCAACCCCCGGCAACTCCTTCTCCCCCGCAGCGGAACTCCAACATTTCGAACCAGGGAAATGGAGAGGTTGGCCTGTGAGACGATCCCCAGGCCAGGTAGGGGTAAATATGTGGGGGAATAACGCTTGTGTGAGTAGAAATCCTTGTAATTGTTTACCCTGCAACTTTTGTATGAATAAGTCTAATTTTGGGCGGGGAAATGTTAATTTTAACTATAGAAGACATTATTATAATGATAATCAAACCAATGGTAGGAATTATAGTCGTAATTATAATAATAGAAATTACAGTAACTATGATAGGGACAATTTTTATAATAATAATCACCATGGTAATGAAAATATTAATTATAGCAGTAATGGTTATGATAATAATGCACGTGTTGACCATAATAAATTTTATAATAATAATGAGTATGCTAATCTTAATGGCCATAATGGTAATAGGTATTTTAGTAATAATTGCAATTATGTTAATCGTGGGTATGATGGAAATGTTAATTATATTAATAGGTTTAAATGGAATAGAAATTTTACTTGTAAAAATAATCAGAGGCAGGAGCGGGTAATTAACAATGCATCTGAAATCGAAAATTTTAACGGTGAAACGATGACTCAAATGGCTGAGAGAGGGGCTTCTAGTGAGTCAACCTCTCCCCCACACGAGTCAACCATCAAGAAGTCAGTAGGGGTAGAGTCATCTTCAACTTTTAATTGTAACTCAATGCATGATGAGATTAATAACAATAATGACAATAATAATAGTAGTGATTGTAGAATTAGAAATGATAGCCATAATGATGGCAATAACGGTTTTGTAAATTCTTATAATTACTTTGAAAGCAATAGACTTGTGAATGAGTCGCTGTTTCCCCCCTCGGAGTCGACCTGCTCCCCCACTTTGATCACTGGGGAGAAGGCGGGGATGGAGGCGATTCAGACTTGTGACTCCATACTTGTTGATAAAAATAATGATAAAAATGAGTTTGTAATTAATGAAGGGGGCGAAATTCCCTTTCTGAAAATGAATTGTATTAGCTTTAGGGATGAAGGAGGTTCTTCTCCTTCCGATAAGCATGAGGGATCATTAATTTTAAGAAATAATGCATGTGACTTATCTGGTAATACTGTAGTGGAAGTTTCTGGCAACTCTACTGAAATCGTTGCAGCTGTTAGAGATATAATTTTTGATAAACTATATTACATTTCGGATAAAACTAGCAATGAATCCTATTTACTAGACTGTGGGAGTTGCCTCAACCTTATGAGTGCTTCTGAATTAGATAAGGAGGGGGCCCCGATTGGCAGTGCCAGGGCCGCAAATGGGGGCTGCATGAACATTTATGATAAAAGGGTAATCAAAATTGATTTGGGGTTAGATAGACTTTACAATGTGCATGCCTATGCGGCAGATATCAAATTTAATGTTCTCGGCATGCCTTTTCTCAAAGAACACGGGTTCATTATAGACTTTAGGTGCCATTATTTATTAGATCCCAGCACGAAACGTAGTATTTCTCTTAGTAATGAGGCTTTTGATTTTTCGGAGCATGTTCGAAATTCTATCTTCCCGCTAGCCGCTGTCTCTTTAAATATACCGCTTTGCGAATACGAATTAGTTAATAATTTAATTAGGAAGTATCAAGTCTTATTCTTAAATCCTTATGAAGCACCTAATTTAAATTTAAAGAATGAACAGCTTGCAAGGTGGCAATTTATCTGTACAAAGTACAGGAAGAAGAGAGGCGTGGCTTATTTTGACAGCTGTGAGAATGGCTTTGTCGCTCATTCACAACTTGATGGTAATGAAACTATAGGGGAGGGGGGAGGGGGGGGGGGGAAGGGTTGGTACTCATGGGGGGGGGGGTTGAAGATTGCACTGTTGATGAGGGGGGAGGGGAGAGAGAAGAGTGCCCCTTAAAAGAAGAGATTTTATGCGAGTTGGCGGCAAATTACCCATACCATGTAGAGATCAAAGGCACGCCGATACAGCTAAGGAGTAGAAGTATAGCACCGCATCTTTTTGAAAAGGCCAAGAAGGAAATCAATAAATTATTGGACGCGGGGGTCATTTCGCGGGGGAGAAGCGATTGGGGTTTCCCAACTAGTTTCTTGCCAAAGCCGGATGGCAGAGTTCGTTTAGTCGTTGATTTGAGATTATTGAACCAAAGATCAACCTCTGACAATTTTACTCTGCCTAAGATTAAAGATATCTTACTGCAATTGCAACATTGCAAGTTGATAACACGGCTAGACGTTCGGCAGGCTTACTATAACGTGCCAATCAGCGAGGAAACAAAGAAATATTTCACTATTACTTGTCCTTTTGGTAACTACAGTTTTAACTATTTAATTCAAGGGCACAAGTGCTCTTCTAGTGCTTTCCAGCGCCTCATGTCGATCTTATTTGGAGATTTAAAGAATGTTTTTGTTTATTTGGATGACATATTAATTGCCAGTTCGACTCTTGAAGAACATGTTGCAATGTTGGAGAAAGTTTTAGAGAGATTAAAGTATATGAAAATTTATATGAACCCAAAAAAATGTGTACTTGCAGTCGGAGAAACAGATTTTCTAGGTTTCAATATTAGCGAGAAGGGAATTAGGCCTAGTAAGGAAAAGATCAATGCAGTGGTGAATGCTGCAAAACCTACAACTATCAAACAGCTTAGGGCTTTTCTCGGTCTATATAACTTCTGCCGAATGAACATAGTCGGAGCGGCCCAATTGTTGCAACCCCTAACAAAAATGTTGAAGGGAAAGCCTGCCTCCAATAAAAGGATTTCCTGGGGAGTGGAAGCAGACCGGGCATTCCAAGAAGCTAAAGCGGCTATGGTGAGTGCCACCCTATTGTCGTTCCCTGATGAAAAAACTGAGTTACTATTATACACGAAGGTAAGCGAGCTTACTATAGCCAGCGCACTTATGGGAGAAGAAAATAATCAAACAAAGATTTTCGCACTTTACAGTACTATACTTACTGAGGTGGAAGTGGCACTACCACAGTTAGTTAAGGAATTATTATGCGTCAATAACAGTTTACAAAAATATGCTTATTTAATTGCAAATAGGAAAGTCAGTATTTGTACCAGCAACAGTGGGTTAATAACAGCTTATGCAAAAAAGAGTGCCACAAATGTTCATAACATTCGGGAGTTAAATTTATTGAATGCCATTGCAAATTTTGACGTTGAATTTAAATTGGTCTCGAAGGCTAAAAATAAATTGGCGATAATTTTAACAGAATTGGCTAACGAAAGAGATAAGATTATAGAGACTGGGGAATTGCAACTAGCTTGTATAGAAGATGGGGAGTGGGCGTGGCCAAAAGAAATACCCGTAGAAACGGAGTTACAACTGGAGGAGGAGTTTAGTGGATGGAATTCTCTGAATTCCGTAGTGGAAGGGTTAAGCCCTTTAAATCGCACGTTAAAAGAACAAGACTTACTGGAGTATTATAATAATAATAAGAATAAAAATAATAATAATAATAATAATAATAATAATAATAAAAATAATAATAAAAGCGGTAATAATAATAAGAATAAAAATAAAAATAATAATAATAATAATAATAATAATAATAATAATAATAATAATAATAATAGTAATAATAATAATAATAGTAATAATAATAATAATAATAATGAAAATACTAATAATAATAATAATAATAATAATATAATAATAATAATAAAAGCGATAGTAGTAGTAGTAGTAGTAGTAGTAGTAGTAGAGTAGTAGTTAATAATTGATCGGTAATAGTGGTAATAATGGCGGTAGTAGTAGTGTAGTAGTAGTAGTAGTAATAATAATGATGGTAATAGTGGTAATAATGGCGTAGCAGTAGTAGTAGTAGTAGTAGTAGTAGTAATAATAATGGTAACAATGATAGTAGTAGCGAAGCTGGTGATGATAATGACTTTGATGATTTTGTAATAAATGCTATAACTTACAGTAAAAAAGGGTTAAATGGAATGATGAAGAAAATTCAGGATGGTGTAGATTTCAAAGAGATAGCTATAGAACAGGAGACTGATGGTTATATAAGAGACCTAATAAAGGGGCTGAAAACTAGTGGGTTAAAGGCCTGTTACAAGGAATTCATCCATCGGGGCGAGGAGCTGTCTTTGGCGGTTGACATCTCCACAGGCACAGCTAGAATATTAGTACCGGAAAATCTGGTGGATGATGTTATAGAGAAAATACATAATACAAATCACTTGGGAATTAAACGGACTTTGACTATTCTGAAAGCGGATTTTGCCTTCAGATTCATGCATAGTAGAGTAAAGAAATTTATACAGAGTTGTGATGTCTGTCAAAAAAATAAAAGCGTTAGAAGGATATCTCCAGAAT
>JABUQX010119221.1:0-17311 GCA_015478945.1 Trachelipus rathkii | reverse complement strand
GGTGGTTTTAACTCCCTCCTGCTGGGTTACACGGCATTCTTCTGAGGTGCTCCTGGGCTACAGGAGCAACCGACTAAAATCAAGAACCCACATGAGCAACAACATTGCTTGTGCGACAAAATTTGCAATTAATAAGACGAAGAAAAATTTCACTCGCGCCAGGACTCGAACCATCGACAACAGCGTCGCGTTAGACAGTGTACAGGAGGCTCTACCACTATTGTGGTCCGTCTCCCCAGAAAAAGAAGCATCTCAGATGTTTTCAAATTTCCTGCTTCGATATCACTACTTTGAAACTCGATATTTATTTACATCCATAGAAGAGTGGTTGGAACCCCTGCTGGGGCTACACGGCATTCTTCTGGGGTGCTCCTGGGTTACAGGAGCAACCGACCAAACTCAAAGAACACCGACATGGGCATAACATGCTTGTTGTGACAAATTTGCAATAATAAGATGAAGAAAAATTTCACTCGCGCCAGAACTCGAACCATCGACAATAGTGTTGCCGTTAGACAATGTACAGGAGGCCCTACAACTAATACGACGATCCGCCTCCCCAGAAAAAGAAGGCATCTCGGAAGTTTCTAATCTCCTGCTTCGATATCACTGCTTTGAAACTCAATACTTATTTAAAGCCACAGAAGAGTGGTTTGAACCCCTGCTGGGGCTACACGGCTTTCTTCTGGGGTGCTCCTGGGTTACAGGAGCAACCGACCAAAGTCAAGAACGCCGACATGGGAACAACATGCGTGTTGCGACAAATTTGCAATGATAAGATGAAGAAAAATTTCATTCGCGCCAGGACTCGAACCATCGACAACAGCGTCGCCGTTAGACAATGTACAGGAGGCTCTACCACTAGTGCTATCCGCGCCCCCCCCTAGAAAAAGAAGGCACCTCGGAACAGTTTTCAGTTCACCTGATTCAATATAACTGCTTTGAAACTGTACTTATTTAAAGTCGCATTTGTTGAGAGTGCTTGAACCATATGAGTATATATATAAGATGTTGGTGTGTAGTAGTATATATTATAGTAGTGGATGTGTAATTATTAAGGTAGGAAGTGATGGATGTAGTGTATAGTGATTATATAAGATATATAATATATATATATTATATAGGTAGTATATGTATGGAAACATAAAGTGTGGATGGGTTGTAGTGATAGAAAGGAGAGCTTGTATATAGAGTAGTTTGTATTGAAGTGTAGTATTATATACCTGAAAATACATATGTATATAGTGGTTATAATATATTATATTTGGATGTAGAAGTGTGGAGTAATTGTGAGTATAATATAATATATATAATATATATATATATATATAATTATATATAATAAATATAATAATTATATATTATATATTAATATATATGATTATATATATTTATTTATATATATATATATATTATATATATATATATAGTTATATATAATATATATTGGTTATATATATAATTATATATATATATATTATATATATATATAATTTTATATATATAATATATAGTATATATATATATATATATATATATATATAATACTATATATATAAATATGAGAATAAGTTTTTTTTTTTAAAAAAAAGAAATAAATTTTTCCAAAGTTTTTTGGTTTTTTCAAACATTGCATTTTTACTTACATGAGATCAACAAAAAAAAAAATTCATAAAAAAAATCAAACTAGTCCCAAATTTTACGCAACTCTATGCAAAAACATAGTAAACGAAACGACTTTAATGATGATGTTGAAACGTATATGTCGGTGTCAGTGATGTGCTATTCTATTTTCCTGCATACATTCTGAATAGACTTTTCAGAGATAAAAAGAAAAAATTAAACAATTTTAAATAAGGTGTCTAAGATGAAGTTTATTTTCCCACGACTGAAATTGGATTATTTTAGTGGCAGAGATAGTGTGTCATTTAAATATCTTAAAAAATTAAAGATTTTATGGGGCCATTTTTGTGAAAGTTCAAAATCAAAAAAGTATCCTCTTCTTTTCTCCCCCCAAAATAGTACACTGGCCATATCAGTACTATTTCATAAATTTAAAGATACCCATACTGTATTCATCAAAAAAACATCTTTCTTTGTATCGTGGAAGTAGATGAGATTTTGCGATGAGTATCGGCGCGTGAAAAGAGAATACGATGATGAGTGAATGTATCTTTAAGGTGTGAAAAAGAATTGCAAACCGTGAAAATACAGAAATAAACTAATAATACTCCTGTGATCATCGACGCGAGAGAGAGAGAGCGTGTTTCGTGGTCGTACGGTGTCAAGATGTTGCGCGCGTAGATGATCCGCTGTCGTCGAGACACGCGACAATGGTCGTCGCGGGTTCGACAATGAGTCATTACTATTAGTACTCACTTACGAACAGAAACACTCTCAGAATACACATGGCCGACGCAGATCATCCAGGATACATCCATTAAAATGTGAGCGAGTCTAAGAGCCCAGCGGTAGTTGCAGTTCGCGCTCGGACGGTCTCTGCCCGGACGCACTGTTCTTGTGGGAATATCCGACAGCAGCGTGAGAAGGATTCTGCATATGGATTTACATTTCCAATCCATTAAAACTAATGATGGTCAAAAATTGAAGCAAACAGATTAGTAAGAAGCGCAGAGAGTCGTTGGCTGGCAAAGATTGTGGCGTGGTGGCACAGGATCCCTCCGCAAGGGCAGCCGGTCGGTCAGTATGTGCGAGAGGCACATGTCTGACCGGTGGCTGTCAATAAAGCAAAAATGCGCTACTAAGGATAGGGCTGGCCTTGGTAGATCGGTGTCAAGCTGTCGCACACAGATCTCTGCGTGTGTGAGCGATGGAATCGTGTGCTATCAATGTGTTGAGCCCATCATTATTTTTAATGGAGTGGAAATGAAACACGGCGATATGCAGAAATCCTTCTCACGCTGCTGTCGGATATTCCCAAGAACAGCATGCCGTCGGGCAGAACGTCGAGGCGACTGCACTACGCTGCCCTTACTCGCTCCACATTTTCTGGTGTCGAGGACTGCGTCGTCCATGTGTACGTTGATCGTGTAGGTGTATAAAGGACCTAAGCGAACTCAAGCCGAAGTCGCGTTACGGGATCATTACGCGGTAATTGGTGTTTCCTCTTGAACCGTCGCCGAAAAAGCTCTTTTGCCCTTTCGTCGTCGTGATCACAGAATTGCTGTTTTCACGTTTTGCAATTCTTTTTCCCTTTAAGTACTTATTCATATCCGTTTTATCCCAATTTAAGGGGAGACTTCATAGCAAAATCTCATCTTCGTCATTTCAAAGCGCGTGATGAAAAGAAAATGTTTTTTGATGAACAAGTAATACTGAGGGTATCTTTAATTTATGAAAAAAAACGAAAAAAACTGTTCGCTTTTTTGGGGGGGAGAAAGAGAGGAACTTTTGATTTTGAACTTTCACAAAAATGGCCATAAAATCTTTAATTTTTAAGATATTTCAATGCCTTTGCACTAAAATACTTCCAATTTAGTGGTTGTTGTATATCACTGGTAAACCTGGTATTTAAAAATTTGTTTTAATTTTTTCTTTTTTTTAACAATCTCTGAAAAGTACTTTCAAAATGTATGAAGGAAAAATAGTCAAGCATAAATGACACCGCCTTACGTTCTATCAAAACATTTAATATAAAGATCAGTTTGTTTATATGTTTATATGTAAGGTTGGTACAAAATTTGAAGGAAACAAAACTGTTCGTTTTTTTTTAATGAATTTTTTTTTTTTTGTGATCTCATGTAAGTAAAAAATGAAATGTTGAAAAACACAAAAAACATTTGGAAAAATATTTCCTTTTCAAAACTGTAAAAAAAAACTTTATTCTCATATATATATATATTTATACATAAAAATTATGTGTATATTTATACTCATATAAATGCATATATACAAGGTTATAATATATATATAATATATTCTTACTATTAATAATGGTTATATATAATATATATATATATATATATATATATAATATATTAATATATATAATATATATATATAAATATATATATTAAATATTAATATATATATATATATATTAATATATATATATATATATATATATATATATATATATAATAGTACTAAAAAGTATATATATAATATAATATAATATTATTAATAAATTAATACTAATATTATATAATATATATATGTTTCTCACTATTATATATATTATATATTTATATATATGAATATAATACTTAATCAACTATATTATAATATATATATATACTATATAATATAAAACTATTAAATATATATATATACATAATAATATATATATACTATACTATATAATAGTATGTATTATCATATGGTTCCAAGCACCCTTCAATGGATTTAAATAAGTACAGTTTTCAAAGCAGTTATATTGAAGCAGGAGTGACTTGAAAACTGTTCCGAGGTGCCTTCTTTTTATCTAGGGGGGGCGCGGATAGCACTAGTGGTAGAGCTCGCTGTACATTGTTCTACGGCGACGCTGTGTCGATGGTTCGAGTCCTGGCGCCATTGAAATTTTTTTCTTCATCTTATCATTGCAAATTTGTTCGCAACAGCGCATGTTGTTCCATGTCGGCGTTTTCCTTGACTGTTGGCTTCGGTGCTCCTGTGTAAACCCAGGCAGCACCCAGCAAGAAAGCGTGTAGCCCTCAGCCAGGGGTTCCAACCACTTCTTCTTGTGGCTTTTTAAATACAGTATTGAGTTTCAAAGCAGTCGATACTCGAAGCAGGAGATTATGAAAAATATCCGAGATGCCTTCTAGTCTTCTGGGAGGCGACGGTCGTATTAGTTGTAGGGCCTCCTTGTACATTTGGATCTAACGGCTTGCCATGTGTCTCGATGGTTCGAGTTTCTGGCCTGATAAGTGAAATTTCTCTATTTATATTTGCAAGTTTGTCGAAACAAGCATGTTATCCCAGTTCGATGGTCTTGGAGTTGGATACGGGTTGCTCCTGGTAACCCAGCGAGGCCACCCCATAAGAATGGCCGGGGGTGAGCCCCAGCAGGGTTCCAAACCCTCTTCATGGATGTAAATAAATATCGAGTTTCAAAGTAGTGATATCGAAAGCAGGAAATTTGAAAACCTCTGAGGATGCTTCTTTTCTGGCGGAAACGGACCACAATAGTGGTAGAGGCCTCCTGTTACACTGTCTAACGCTACGCTGTTGTCGATGCTTCGAGTCCTGGCGCGGAGTAAAAATTTTTTCTTCGTCTTATTATTGCAAATTTGTCCGCAACAAGCAGCGTTGTGCTATGTCGGACGTTCCTTGATTTTTAGTCGGTTGCTCCTGTTAGCCAGGAGCACCTCTCAGAAGAATGCGTTAACCCCACAGGAGGGAGTTAAAAACCACCCTTCTTACGCGAATTTAAATAAGTTATCGAGTTTCAAAGCAGTGATATCGAAGGAGGAACTTGAAAAGAACTGTACGATGATAACTTTCTTTTCCAGAGGCGTGTCTGATATCGGACTAGTGGTTGGTGAAAAACCTCCTGTTTACATTGTCTACCTGGCGACGCTTGTTGTCGATGGTTCGAGTCCTGGCGCGAGTTGAAATTTATTCTTCGTCTCTATTATTACAAAATTTGTCACAACAGGCATGTTGCTGCCCATTGCTTGGTGTGGCCATCTGAATTCTGAATTTAGCTGGCTGCTCTGTAAAACACGTGAGCAACACTAGCAAATGCCGTTGACTCCTTCTGTTAGAGCACTCAAGCTCGTAATAAAACATGCTCTCTCTTATGCAGTTTCGTTAAATACCAGTACGACTCTCTCAAGCTCCAGTTTGTGAGTAGTGAGTAGGCACGTTTCTTGCCACTCGTGTGCCGATACCCCTCTCTTTTTCTTGGAGAGGCGGATCGGACTTGTAGTAAAGCCTCCTGT
Source organism: Trachelipus rathkii (assembly GCA_015478945.1). NCBI lineage: Eukaryota > Metazoa > Arthropoda > Malacostraca > Isopoda > Trachelipodidae > Trachelipus > Trachelipus rathkii. The sequence continues at coordinate 11,405 of JABUQX010119221.1, read as the reverse complement.
ACACATTGTCTACGCAACGCTCTTGTCGCTGGTTTGAGTCCTGGCGCGAAGTAAAATTTTTCTTCCTCTTATCATTGCAAATTATCCAACAGACATGTTGTGCCATGTCGGCGTTCCTTGACTTTGTCCGTTGCTCCTGTAACCCAGGAGCAGAAACCCCAGAAGAATGCCGTGTAGCCCCAGCAGGGGTCCAACCACCCTTCTATGAATTTAAAATAAGTATCGAGTTTCAAGGCAGTGATATCGAAGCAGGAAACTTGAAAAACTGTAAACAGATTTAAAAAACCCCTTTTTTTCTTTTTTTTTTTTTTTCTGGGTGTCGGCGATCGGGGCAGTGGTGGAACCTCCTGTACATTGTCTACCGGCGACGCTGTTGTCGATGATTCGAGTCCTGGCGCGAGTAAAATTTTTCTTCATCTTATTATGCAAATTTGTCGCAACAGCATGTTGTGCCCATGTCCGCGTTGCTTGACTTTGGTTAGTTGGTTGCTCCTGTAACACGGAGCAAACTAGCCAGAATGCCGTGTAGCCCAGCAGGTGTGAGTTAAAAAGCAACCTTCCTATGGCTACTTCGTAACGATTAATCTAATGTGGCCTTCGAGAAGAGTGTATATTCTGCGCATAGGTAGTACTTGAGAGACTGTTTCCCGAGATACCTTCTTTTCTGGAGAGGCGGATCGGACTAGTATAGCCTCCTGTACATTGTCCAACGGCGACGCTGTTGTGATGGTTCCGAAGTCCTGGCGCGAAAAGTGGTAGTTTCTTCATCTGTTTATTGAAAAATTAATCGCAACAAGCATCTTGTGTATATGTCGGCGTAGCTTGACTTTGGTTGTTGCTCCTGTAAACCCAGAATCAACCCATCAAATGACGTGTAGCCCTCAAAGCAGGGGCTACAAGTACCCTTCTATGGATTTAAATAAGCACGAGGTATTAAAAGCAGTGACATTGCAATAATAAGACTTGAAAATGGTTCCGAGATGCCTTCTTTTTCTGGAGAGGCGGATAGGACTAGTGGAAGAGCCTCATGTACATTGTCTAACGGACGACGCTGTGTCGATTGGGTTCGAGTGCCTGCGCGCGAGTGAAAGTTTTTCTTCGTCTTATCATTGCCAATTTGTCGCAAAATCATGTTCCCATGTCGGCGTGGCAGTGACTTTTGGTTGGTTGCTCCTGGTAATCCTAGAGTACCCCATCAGAATCCCTTGTAGATCCAGGCAGGGGTTTCCAAAGCACCCATAGTATTATATATATATATATATATAAATATATATATATATATATTATATATATATATATATATATATATATATATTATATATATATATATATATATATATATATTATAATAATATATTATATCATCACACACCTTCTCTCCCAAAGACTGGGGGTAAGGTGCGTAGCATGCACTGGAAACAGAGAAGTAGTAGAAGAATATGACGCAAGTCGAAAAGAATGCCCAGCCTTACCGCCCCATTTATACCTTTTAGTGAGAACTCGTCGTAGTCAGAAAATCCACCCTATAGCTTCATGGAACTGCGACGGTCTTTCACTATGGCATTTCTTCAATGTGGGGTTCATCCCTTGGAACAGGTGGGCCACAACATACCCTCACAAAACCCCGCAATCACTCCTATAATGCCCCTTTCTTCTCGCCTCTGCCAAACACACTCCAGGCATTCCTTTACTGACTCTATTCACTTTTTCTTCGGTCTCCCAGCCGGTCGTTTCCCTGCACACTCACAACTATGCATCCTCTTAGTCAACCGACGATCACGCATCCTTTCCACATGACCAAACCATCTCAACGTACTTTCATTTATTCTCTCATTTACCCCTATCTTCACACCATATAACTTTCTAGCACGTTCATTTCTCATCTTATCAATTTTTCTCACACTTAGCACGCCCCTAAGATTGTCCATCTGAATACATTGTACTTTATCGGAGCCGGAGTCGAAGTCGGAGCCGGAGTAAGAGCCGGTGTCATAGTATGATTTTTTTCGAAGAATACTTTTTTAGATGAAAAATTTATTGCCAGAAGAAGTGCTGAACATGTTCAAATTAGATGCAGAAACCTTCAGCAGATCCGGAGCCGGAAGGTGAAGTCGCAGCCGGAGCCGAGCCGGAGCCGGAGGCCGGAGCCGGAGCGGAGCCTGAGTTAGAATTTTTTTTCAAAAAATCATTTTTTAGGTGAAAAATTTAATGCCAGAAGACGTACTGAACAATTTTCAAATAGTGGAGAAACGTTAGTCGTATCCGGATCCCGATTCGGAGCCGGATCCTGGGTATAAATTTTTTTCAAGAAATAAGTTTCTTAGATGAAAAATTTTGCCAGAAGACTTTCTGAACAATTTTCAAATAGTGCGGAATCCCTAGTCGGATCCGGATTCGGAGTAGGAGCCGGAGTCGAAGTCGGGGCTGGAGTAGGAGCGAGTATGATTTTCTTTCGAAAAATATTTTTTTTAGGTTAAAAATTTATTGATTGCCAGAAGACGTGCTGAACAATTTTTACAATAGCGCAGAAACCTATAGTCGGATCCGGATCAGAAGCCGGAGCCGGAGCCGAAGCCGGAGCCGGAGCCGGAGCCGGAGCCGGATCCTGTGTATGAATTTTTTTCAAAACAATATTTTTTAGGTAAAAATTTATTGCTAGAAGACGTGCTGAACAATTTTCAAATAGTGCAGAAACCTTTGATGGATCCGGATCCGGAGTCGGAGTCGGAGTCGGAGCCGGATCCTGTTGAAAGAGCTATCATACTCGTTTAAAATCTACTTTGAATATGTGTTTTATCTTAAGCAGAACCGAAGTTATTGACCTTTGAGGGTGGCGCTGCGCGGATCCAAAATATCATTGGGATCTAAAATTTCCAGGACTACTCATACGGACTGCAAATTTGCGTTTTTGTTGCAGTCAGATTGTGGTCAACCGACCACAAGCCAACCACATCACTTAAAGACATTTTGTTGGTGATAACTACCACAACTTTGCGACTCCGTTGAAACCGACTTCAACTTCTGGTCCGTGTGAGTTATATCATGCGTTTCTATATACAGTATTTCCATTTAAATTCATAACGAACCAAGACTTGATAACAGTTTTGCTATTAAGTCTAAGATGATATAGTCTCTATTAATGATAAAATCTGTAGCATGTTTTTTATTCTTTCCTATTGTACAGAATTATTCTTTATTTCTTTCAATTAAAATAAAAAAATAAAATCTTTTTTTCCCTTTTCACCGAGTTAAAAGAGGATGTTTAGAAAAGTCCGAAACAGAAACGTGTTATTCAAAGGATAAAATCATAACAAAATTAATAACTACACGTTAATGTTTATAAACATGAAAAAACTTTTATTTTGAATCCCAAGATCCTGAACAGAAAGGAATGAATGAGTAGTGTTTTCTAGTGAATGATAAACTTTCCTTGAGAAACTTTGAGTTTTGAACATTTATTTAGTGGGGGAAGTTATCGTTTCGTAATTTTTCCAAAAAGTTTTATTATTTGATACTATAATAATGATGCATTATAAAAATTCCTACAGGACGGACGATGACATACTTCAAGGTGGTCTAAATTCGGAAAACAGGTATAAAATAATAGAATGAGAATATATAAGAATATTACTTAGTACTCAGTATATATAATATAAATATAGATATATTATTATAGTATATATTATAATATATATATATCATACACTATTACAATATATATATATATAGTGGTATACTTATATAATTTTCGTTAATTATATATAGTAAATCTACTATATACTTAGTATATACATCACATACTATATATATTTATATAATCACATCATTATATTTCAGAAATTGTGTGGTATAAAATATTCATTAGAACTTTTTTATTTTATGCACCTAGAATGATGAGTCATCCTATGCTTTCCATGTGTATTACATTTTCTTTAGGACTGTATATTGAGGTTACAAATACAAAGCCAGTAAACCTTTTTGCCAGCTATACCATTTTAAAGTTACCTTGCTCCAGCTTTGGCTTCTTCTGTAGCTTCTGCTCCATTTTCACTTATGAAATCATTATTTCCAAGTTATGAAATTTCTAGAGTATAATAATAATTACAGCAACCCTAAATTCAAATATAAACAAAACAAATAAAAAAATTTACAAATAAATATAAACAGACTCTACAAAAAAGAACACAGAAATACAGTAAATTCTCACCAAACACAATATCAACATGGCCTTATTCCAAAAAGCCTATACCCTAAAAAATACCTCCAAACTCCCTTTCTATGAATACAAAGCCATATATACAAACCACCAATAAGTCAATCACACAATATTCACCTTAATAAAACCAAACAATCAATCAATCCCATCTTGACTATCGACAAAACAAACCTCTTAAATGACCTTATCATAATAATCCAATCCTTCAAAATCTCAACATCGACATCCACGTCTTCGAATCATTACGTAGCTATATACTATGAGAAATAACCCACACGGTGATACCTCCACAACTATTATATTATATATATATATATATATATATATATATATATATAATAATATATAATCAATATATATATATATATATATATATAATTATATCTATATATATATTATACTACTATAGATATAATATAAATATATATATATATTATACTATCTTACACACCTTCACTATTAACGTTCAATACATAACTTTTTATACTCTCATAGCATTTCAGGATAGGGCCACCCGATAACGAAAAAGTCCTTAATCGCCCCAGACACTAACCTAGTTTTAAATCACTCCGAAAACCCCGAAAAACTAAACATCCTAATCTCCGATAACCGCCCATAAGATCCCCATGATTAACCTCTCAGTCTAGAGCGAAATTAACACTGATATATCTGCCCCAGTACTACAATAAAACGCCCCTAAATATACATATTTAATTACTCCGTCAATTCTATAATCTTCCCGAATTTTACTCTACACTACAAATGTTTTGATTTCTAAGTGTCTATATAGTATCACTTTGATCCACATAATCACATCTAACCTACTTAAAATGTTACATAAAAACACAAACACTACACTATTTATTATTTTAAGAAAATGTTAAAAATATAATATTATATAACAATTTACCTTTCATCCTATTTTATTTAATTATAATAACAAAATTTTCAAGTTTATTTCTTTACCGACACGTCCCAGAAAAATATTATATAGTGGAGATGTTGCAATACTTGCTTATATAACTTGTGAAAACTTTACTGGATATCTTATTAAATAATTTAAATTCTTTTTATCCTCATCAGTTGTTCTCAGTGTTTTTGTATTTTATATAAAATTTTGATTTTCATAATTTATGCTCTGATTGTTATAGATTCTATAACTGTATTGGTTATAAAATAACTAAATGAATAAAGGTATTAATAATAACAAAAAAAAATATATTATAGTATAACTTATATATATATATATAAAATAGGCAGGTGAAATGAAAATCAAAATAAATTAGTTTTATTATCAATTTTATACAATATATAAAAAATATATATAAATTACTAGTTTGCCTTCTGCTAAGTAATATTATGTTATCCCCTTCATTTAAATCAATCGAGCATTATAAAAATAAGTTTTTATACTATCAGAGAAATCCTTATACTTAGCTTCTGTAGATATCTTTGCTAGGGAGAACAATCGCTCACCTCTAAGTTAGCTAGATGGAGTATCAATTATGCAGTATAATGTTCCCTTTATATAAGAGATCAATAAAGCATCTCCTCATTGTTTAAAAGCTATAGGTCGACAGTATATAATATATAGTAGATGTCTGTCTCGATTTCGCCTGCAGCCATTAATTATCTTACTCACAATGTAGTGATCAGCTTTATACTCTTGATTGACTTACTTATAGATATGAACGTATACCTTAGAGATATGATTTATCAGTGGTAATCATCAGTGAGCCTCTCACAGCTGATGCTATTGTATATATAAGTAGTAGTCCTTCTCATTTCCAATGTTACCTCTTCCTCCGCTGCTTTGCTTATTAGTCATTATAACATGTGCTTACTTCATCGTATATCACGGTACGCATTTTCGCAATAACTCTTTCTCGACCTCTTTGCTGTCTCCATCAGGCCTTATGACCCCTCTGACTTTTGGCCATTTGTTTCCTTCAAAATCCTCCTTCTTAACCACATAACTAGGAACAAAAAACTTTGCCTGATTCCTGGAATGGCTCTCTTTTACCGTTTTTCTTTAATTAATGAAATAAAAGTCTGCACACCTAGTCCAACAGTACCTATCTCCAATCTTCTCATATACGTTATGCTGGAGAACACTCTTGTCTATGACGTCAAAAGGGTATGGACCAGGGTCGCAGAACCGGAGATTGGCATTGGTCTTCAAGTCAATCAACTTTTTTTTTTTTTTTTTGTCACATGAGGTGCGGGATCAGGCAGCCCAGATAGCACTGTTTCTTCCCTGGATGTTTGATGCCAGTGCAACGACGAACTGGTTTGCCATGACCCCTGATAATGAAGAAAGAAATATTTTTAACTAGTTTTTCCATTCACTCAATTATTTAATTAATATTAACTAAAAAAAAGTAAAAAGATATAAAAAGAAATTGAAAATAACGTTCCTGGACCGCCTAATATTTTAGTATAATTACCCTAGGCATAATTAATCTAACAAACTCGAAAGCGAATTAATAATAAGTCTACAGCAAAGTATAAGCAGCGAAGCATTTACTCAAAAGCTTTATTACAGTCAGAGATGTATTATTAAAGAAATAAAATATATTTTTTAAATTATGTCCGTAAATAATGATAAACCAACATATAATGACATAAATTATTCTAGATAATAAAATTAGATAAAATAAGAAGATATATTCACCGAGTATATTTCTATCTTCGAAAAAAGAAAAAAAAGATCAAGCATAATAGTTAAAAGGATAATATATAGTATGGTAAAGCTTACCCTTTTTTTTTTTTTGACTACCGCTATGCGCTACAAATGATATCTGTGAGAGAAAAGGTTCTTGAATATCATGTCAATCGTGAATAAATGAGTTCAAAAAAAGGATTTTCGTAGTATTGAAGTTATAAGTGTATAAGCCCTTCAATGGTCCAAAGCCAATAGAGAACCTTTATATAGGTAAGGGTATAGTAATGATCGAAATATAACTACTCAAATGATAGATAGGCACAGATAGTTGTGGAAAAAGTAAAATAAGGATTCCAAAATAATATAGAGTAATAGACTTGGACGTCAGTCTGTTTATATATTATTTCAATGATCATAAACTGCTTATCTATTAACTTCTGCCAATTCACACAAAACGTAGTGTATATTTGTATGTATAATGACATAATATATATTTAGAATAGATGAAAATATAGATTAATTAATATATTATATATATATCATAATTAATATATATATATTAATATATAATTATATTAATATATATATATATTATATATATTAATATTATATATATATACTTTAATATATTATTTAATTATAATATAGGTTATTATATATATATGTATTAATAGATATTATATATATATCATATATATATATATATATATATAATATATATAAATATTATATAATATATATATTATTAATTAAATATATTAATATATAATATATAATATATTAATATATATTTATATATATTATATATATAAATATATTATATATAATATATATATATATTAATATATGTATATATTTATATAATATTATATTATATATATAATTAATATATATATATATATATATATATTAATATATTAAATATATATTAGTATATATATATATATTAATATTAATATATATATATATATATTAATATTATATATATTAATAATATATTAATAATTAATATATATATATTATTAATAATTAATATATTTTACCTTTAAAAGCCTAAATTGATTACTCCATTAAAGATTGCTTTTAAGTAGATTAATATATACAAACCAGCACAATTTTTTAAACACATGTATATATATTAATATATATAATATATATACTATATATATATATTATATATATATATATATATATCAATATATATATTTAATTTATATTTTTTCAAATAACATAAAAACTGATAACATATTAGACGAAGTGACTTTTTACGTTATTATAGTACAACTAAACACTTTATTACAAGTCTATCTAAATTCACAATAAAGGCGCAAAAACTATTTAATATTTGAAATTAATGAATAACTTTATTATGATCGGATGGTTGTAATCCGAATAACCAAACTTTTGTAGAAAAGGTAAATAAGTCATATATATAGGTAATCCCACAAATTAGAGAGTCTTCCCCATTTTGATCCGAGCAGATCCTGCCACTCTCCCAAGAGCCATCCCTGTGTAAATTTGGGGGAATTAGAAGGCAAAAAAGGCTGAGGAATTTTTTCTTTTAAAATTGTATTGTTGGGAATGAAACGTTTCTCAGTAGAAAGTCTGCAATGTCCAATAATATATTGGCAGACAAAATGAGAAAATTCAAGAATAATGTTAATCCTCCTACACAGCACACCAAATATCCCTCAACACTTATGCTAGTCTGTCGTATACAAAAACCCATCCTAGAACCATAGGGCTTCCAACATCGGTGGGAAAGACGATACTCTCTCCAGGCATGTGGGTATTTTATTGTTATCTCTATAGTGTTGGGTAAGAGCCTAGTCAAAAATTCATAAAATGTGTTAATACCTAGGAAAAAAATCCGAGTTCCAATAATTTGTTGTTGTTTATTTCCTGCCGGCTGGTTTTGAAGTCCCTAAATTAATCTTAGCAAGTGGGGAAGAGGTCTTTTACAAACATGCCCCCTCATAAAACCCCACCATTAACTCAAATTATGCACTTTTTTTTCTTGCCTCTGCCAAACTCGCAATCTTTTCCTTCTGATACTCTTTTACTGACTCAAATCCACTTTTTCTTTTGGTCTCCCACCGCCGGTTGTTTATTCCAAGCGACCACTCACCACTATTACATCCGCTTACCTGGCCCTATCCTATTTTTTCATATGACCAACTCCAAACCTTATGTCAAAATACACCCTAATTTTTCCCCAAATGTCTTTTTACAATTTTTACGCCATTCTTCACTCCACACAGCTCCCTAACTCTTTCATTACTCTTTTTATCAATTCTTCTCATACCTGATACGACCCTAATCTTAAGAGATTGCACCGTAGATCTGTAAGCTTCTTCCACAGCATTACTGGTTTAAACTACTATTCTAACGAGTCTGAACATCTTGCACAGCAATATCCCTCAAAAGAATTTAATTAGACCAGCCACCTTCTTACCATTCACAACTTTCCTGCTACACTCTGTTCACATTTCATCCACTATATAGTTTAAAAATTTAAACTCAGATATATGTTCCAATTGCTCACCATCCAACATGATTTCACAACGAGGAATGTCCTCACCCACTACCATTACCTTCCTCTTATCTACATTTACTTTCGAACCCCTCTTTTTATACACCCTGCCAAAACACCTTCAGGTTACAAATCCTCTCAAACTTTCTTCAGATACGTCACACAAAACCAAATCATCGGTGTACAATAAGCAGGGCACCCTCCACTTTCTTCTTTTCTCAATCAGTCTTAATACCTTTAATTTTTTATCCCCCCATCCACATACAAATTAAATAGCCATGGAGACATAACACATCCCTACCTCACTCTACTATTAATATTAAACCAATCATTTTCAACACCATTTCTTCTTACACACACTTCACTATCGACATACATGATTTCATTCAGAAGCCTACGACAAACACCATATATTACTAACACCTGCCACAGAGCTTGAAATCCTCTTAATCCTGGCATATGACTGTTGCAAGTCCATAAAACCTAATACAATTTATCCTTCTTCCCTCACTTTTCAATCAATTGCTTCAATAAGAATATTTTGTTTCTGCATCTTTTACCAATTCTAAATGCATTTTCTTCCTCACCATCTTTGCCAATCAGTCCCTCAGTCATTCGACGCACTTTTTCAATCAAACTACCAGCATATATCTTTCACACAACACTCAATAAACTAATTCCCCTATAGGTCCTACAGTTCCCCTTATCTCCCTTACCCTTTTAAAATTGTACTATTACTGATCTCCTCCAAACCTTCGAAACTACACCCTAAACAAACGCTTTGTTACACAACTTCCATATCCAGTCAGTCACAATCTCACCTCCATTCTTAATCATTTCACCAGTAATTCCATCTATATCTGCGGATTTAACACTCTTCAACTTTCTCATTCTACCTATTATCTCCTCCCTACTAATTACCTCATCCCCAAAACACCTATTTCTTCTTTCACCATTAAACTCACACACATTCCTTATCACTTCATTACTGCCAATATTATGCAGATTTTCGAAGTGTTCCCTCCACACTTTCCTTACATCCCATTTGCATCAAGTCACTGAAAGTGTACCCCATCTCATCATCTGTGTCATACTAAGTGGTTTCAGCCCATGAGAAGAGTGGCGAGCCTTACGTCTCTTTTCTTAAATTTTGTATAACCCTTTAAGGGGCTATTTGTTCCCATAGCTATATAGTAGGATCTTTTGGCCTTTTTCTCTACTTATTATAATTTTATGTCCATCTACAGAGCCCTCTCTGACTCCAACCGTATAGTTACCATTTAGTTACCGTGCATAAAATCAGCTTCCTTACACCACCCCATTAGTCACTAACCTAACGAATATAAAAACTACCTGCAAATCCCTCTTTGTCCTAATCCTCCAATAAAATATGGACTAAATCTTATTAGAAAATATCCAATACCAATAATAAGATAAGCCAAACCCTAAAATCCGGCGTTCATTCTTTCGGGGGCTTTTATATATTTCCATTACACCTTTCTTTCGCGGCCTCCCCTCTTTTGCATCATTGCTTTTCCTAATGTCCAACACTTCATACAAAGTCTACCTCTTTTCTTATACTTTTTAGATTCCGTGCCTGTAGCATCACATTTTCATTCCACAACTCATTATTGACATTCTTACTTCCTACTTTATTTAGCACACCCACATACTTTCTCTTGCACTACTAACAAAAGACCTCCATCGTTTGCGTCCAGATATATGTTTCAGTTTCATACTTGGTTCATATTTAAACTGATTTATTTACAAGTTTGCGATCACATACTTCTCCTTTATACCTTGTTCTTCACTTAACTTCTCTGACTCTCAATTCTCGCGCCACAGTTCCATGCCCTAGATCCCCGTATCTCTCTTCATTTCCATCCATGCCACCTCCCGAATCCAAACAAACCGTATATTTAATGAAAACCTCTTCACTTTATCTTATAAATTACTACTCTAACTAATGGATCCTATGCTCCATCCTCCGT
>JABUQX010119220.1:37500-40354 GCA_015478945.1 Trachelipus rathkii | reverse complement strand
ATTTAACATTCTTTTAAGTTATAAGTGAACTATATCCGATCACATCTTGTTTAAACCATATTAAAAGTTAACAATTTAGTTACTGCAGAACATCTTTTAAAATCCAGACAAAACATTTTTTTTTTTCTCTTCTCATGGCATCTACTTTTCTTACCTTATTCTCCTCAAAATTGAGGATAAAAATTTAATAACTTGAATCCTATCCCCCAAGACAGGGGTTCTCAAACTTTAATTACCAACAGACCTTTTCCATCTCAAGAATATTTCGGGAGACACAAACATATACTTGTTCTTGTTAATAAAAAAGTGATAATGGTATATTTTAACAATCAGTGAATTGTGAAAAATAAGGCCAACTTGTGTTCTAGCGAATGAAAAATCGTGAAAGGAAAAAATGGTTGCTATAGCCGAAGAACGCTGAAGCTTTCTCTTAAGAAAATACCATTGACACTTTGGCTGTCTGAGAGCCACCGGTGTTACACACCTTGTCTTGCCACTGGTGCCATGTAACAGCCGAGCGTACACATTTGGTGTAACCTTGAAAGGCGGATTTTTTCGGCATATTGGAGGAATATCTTTATAATTTCGGCAATCGGCAACCTTAGGTGATTGTCTTCATCCACGTAACATGGATTTTCTGAAATTTTTGAACTTGAAGAAATAAGAAAATGGCCTATGCCAGCGATTCCCAACCTTTTTCCTCTCCGTACCCCTTTATTAGGCTTTTCATGTATTAGCAAGCAATTTATTATCGTATAATCCACCCATCCCTTCACGCGAAAAGTTTGTTTTTTGTTAGGTAGTAATGTTCTTAGAGTTAGCTAAATAATCAAAAGACTCAAATTAATGACATTTATATATATGCTTTTATTATTGAATATACATTTTACAATTTATTTGTTTTTTGTAATAGTTTTTTCTTACATTTTTTTGAATGTTTCCGCCAATCCCAATAATCTATTTTTCAAAGTTACCACCAACCAATCTCCGTACCCCAGAGGTACGCTACCCAGGTTGCGGAAGACAACTGGGGCCCCTTTAGGAATTTAATTGGACAAACACAAGCAAATAAAAAAATGAACATAACTTTGTTATTTTCAGCGTTTGCCCAACAAAACTACTTTTTCTGAAGCAAAATTTTTATTTCAATAATCTCTAAGGAAAATACCATTTAAATTTCAATCGAAGAAGAAAAAGTGTGAATGCATGCATATGGCACTGTGAGAACACAGAGATGAACCTGGGTACCGTGAGACCACCGGTGGATAAGGGGTAAATAATAATAATAGTGGCAAAGTTTCGACAAATACACGAAAATAAATATCATTATATTAAAGCTAGAACTTCATTGGTTATTGATTTGACCTGTTGGCAACCGGGGTTAAAAATTATTAACATATACGGCAAGCCAACGCATAACCCCCCTTAAACCTTCAACTTAAGACCCCCATCTTTAGACAAGCTTTTCAGACAAAGAAACAACAGAAAAGCTTTTTCACAAAAACTTTCCTCTCATTCCGACCAGATGAAGAAGCTTTTCTTTAAAAAATAAAAATAAAAAAAAAATAAAATGTATCCAAGTGAACTTATTAATATATGCTAAGAAAACAAAACAAAAATCTTATCCGACTCTCTCGCATATGAAACTCCATCTCTCCATATCCCTAATGGCAGGTGTTCTCTCTCCATCAGAATCCTTAGTTTCCGATTGTGAAAGAAATTTTTAAGAATAACCATCGACTCCCTCATATCATTACCCTCTTTGCAGAATGCAGAAGAGGGTGGATAATACCATCTACCAACGTGTAAAACTTTTTTCGGAGGACAATCTTAAGTATAATAATAATAATAATAATAATAATAATAATAATAATAATAATAATAATAATAATAATAATAATAATAATAATAATAATAATAATAATAATAATAATAATAATAATAATAATAATAATAATAAATAATAAGAAGAAGAAGTAAGAAAGAAGAAGAATAATTAATAACAATAATAATAGATAAAATAAATATTACTAATATAACAATAATCAATCAATATAATATTATTATTTTCAAAATAATAATATAATATCTATAATAATAATAATTTACCTTTAATATTTAATATAATAATAATCATAATAATCATAATCATAATAATAATCATAATTATAATAATAAAAATATTAATTGATTTTAATAAATCAAATTTAAATAACTTATATTCAATATAAAATTTATGTGAATGCAAAAATTACATGTTAATAAAAAATCGTTTAAAGAAAATTTTAATTATATCAGATATAATAATTATTAAATGTAAATCTATAAATGGCAATCAATATCAAATTTTATAACAATGTATGCTAATTTAATTATTAAAGAAAATTAAAAATAAGGAATTAATATGTCACATGCCAATTGTCCATGTTTCCTGTTTACCTTAATTCTTCTCATAGGTCATTATTTTAAATTTTACCCAAAAATTTGCCTTTACGGAGAATAAAATATGTTAAAAAAAAGTGTAAGCGAAAACTTGCTCTTATGAACTCGAAAATAGTTGAAAAAGAAAAGTTTAAAGAAATGATTTGAAACATTCAATGTAAATCTTCTTAAATCATCAAAATTAAATTTGACACTAATCTCAGAGTAAAATCTGCTCTTGAGAAAGAGAAATCATACAAAGAAATTCACATCAAACAACTGATCCCTTTATGACGTCATGAGTCTTGAACCTTCCACATGAAATGAGACAAAAAAGAGAGAGAAAGAGAGAGGAGAGAGGGAGAGAGAGAGAGAGAGAGAGAAAGGGGAGAGGAGAGAGAGAGAGAAGAGAGAGAGAGAGAGAGAGAAGAGA